>JAQMYF010000007.1:7906356-7918538 GCA_030014195.1 Neosilurus mollespiculum
ATACACACACACACACACACACATATTTATATATGTGTATACATACATGTATGTGTGTGTGTGTGTTTGTATATATGTATATATGTATGTATGTATACACAATTTCCCGTGTGTGTGTGTGTGTGTGTGTGTGTGTGTGTGTGTGTGTGTGTGTGTGTGTGTAAAACTTTTATCCCAGTGTGAAAGGAGGAAAAAAGAGAAGACAATTTTTACTTATGTTTTTCCTTTTGCCTGCTATTTGCATGAGGGTGGTCTTTGGTTCAGACTCCAGCACTTGATGGATACAAGTTCAGGGTCCTCCTGAGGCATGGAGGATGATTGCTTTCCATGAATTTGTACAATCACCAGAGTATGAAATGTAGTGCTCACAACCAGTCATGAAAATTAGCCTGGAATTTTTTTCCTGATTTTAACATTTTAAAATATTAGAAATGAATAAATATGAATTCCTATTTTGTTTAAGGTCTTACTGATACAGTCATTGTTTATGATTATTACTGGGATTTACTAAATAACTTTTGTCTTTGTGAATCACTTAGCAGAGCTGTAGTCAAGCCCACCTTTGTCGAATCCAAGATCTAGGACTAGTCGAGACCGGGTCCAAAGAGTTTCAAGTCCAACTGAATACTGATTCCATATGTGAAAGACAAAGTCTAAACATACTTCTGAAGCTTGTTAACTGAGGAATTTATTTTGAAGGAGAAGTAACTTAAAAAATAAATCAAAGGGGCAGTGGTGGCTCATTGGATAACATCTTCTGTTACTGATCAGAAGGTTAAAGGTTCAAGACCCAGTACCACCAATCTGCCACTGTTGATCCCATGAGCATGGCCCTTAACCCTTAACTGCTCACTTGTACAGATGAAATAAAACGAAAGTTGCTCTGGATAAAGGTTTCTGCCAAATGCTATAAATGTAAATTTACTCAGTAGAGACAAACTAGAATGTTTGGTGAGACCAAAGTCCAAGTAAAAAATACCAATGAGTCACAAGTTCAAGACAGTAGAAATAGACTACATAATAAGAGTAATATTCTTTAGTCTGGACTCAAGTACTACATCCCTATTAGCTAATCTATACAATATACACATACATATGTATGTATACATACAATATGACTATCCTTCATGGAATCTGTTTTGCTTATAAACCGACCATGCTGCCACTGTTCCGAGGCACAAACAGAGCCCTATGAATCCTAATAGAACCAAAAAAGATACAGAGAGCAGCCTGTATAATACAATTGATATAACTGAGGGAGTTTACTGTGCAAATGTGCTGTGGCAGTCAGTCAAACTGTCCACGTCGACGCTCTGTGAGTTGGCTGGTGTGTGAGGTGGGAGCTTTTGCACAGCTCTCCTTATTTCTTAACAGCTGTAGCGCTAACTCTAGTGTCTAGTGCAGTAGGATTTTAATTCAGCTGTGAATCTGAGCCAAAACCCTTTTATTCAGGATTTTATCTAGGAATGGAAAATCCGTGTGTAACACAATTTGGTTTGGGTCAAGTGGTGGGTTACTGAGGGTAATGCAGTGCTGAACTGGCAAGGGGTGGCACAGTGGTGTAATGATTAGCACTGTCCCACAGCAAGAAGCACATAAGTTCGAGTCCTGGGCTTGGTGAGGGCATTTCTGTGCAGAGTTTGAATGTTCTTTCTGTGCTTGGATGGTTTTCCTACTGTTTCCTTCCACAGTCCAAAGACATACACATTAGGCTAACTGGCTGTTCCAAATTACCCATAGGTGTGAGTGTGAGTGTGTTGGCTCTGTAATGGACTGGCGAGTCCGTCAGGGTGTACCTCACTTTTTCCTAGAGTCAACTATGATAGGCTCCAGCCTCCCTATGACCCTAGTAGGATTAAGTGGTTCAGCAAATTAATGAATAAATGAACTACCTAGCATGAACACACACACACACACACACACACACACATCACCAAATGTGAACTAAAGTTTTGGCAGTACTTGTGTGTGTGTGTGTGTGTGTGTGTGTGTGTGTGTGTGTGTGTGTCCTATATGTATGTAATTCTACCTAGTACTGCATGTGAATGAAGAGTACAGCTGTTGGATTTTCTATTACTAAACCTCTCTAGCGTGCAGTACATCCATTAGGGAACTGTGAAAGACATTACTGACTGATGATAGAAGTGTATATTACTCTCAACTATTTCCAGTTCCATGGGTATCTGTTTTGGTTTTATGAGGCAGGATATTTTGCCATTACAAATAGGTTATGTAAGAAAGGACAGCCAGTGCAGTCTGTTGAACTGAAAGATTCACTCCCACTCCAGACTCAATCTAAGTAATAGACTTTTTATGTCACTTTTAATGCTGTAGGCTTTACCTTTAAACATTTATAAACCAGCAAGGATTTGTTTAAGGTTTGTCCTTCAAGGATATCAATATGTGTCTTTTATGTGCCAAAGGAGTTTAACAAAAATATGAATTAAATGAACTGCTTAAACATACAGTGTCAGTGATGTTTGTGCAATAAACTGGAGTTATATGTCAACAGGATGGTGTGCTGGTAGGAGCTGTAGGGGCTTATGAGTGGAATGGCGCTGTACTGAAACAGACACAGAATGGTAATGTGATCCCTCCCAAGTCCTCCTACCTCAAAGAGTTTCCTGAGGAGCTGAAGAATCATGGAGCTTACCTGGGTGAGGAACAGAAACTACAGCAACACACATACAATCATTCACACTCACATCTACACCTAGGGGCAATTTGAAACAGACAGTTAGTCTAATATGCATGTCTTGGACTGTGGGAGGAAACCGGAGTACCTGGAGGAAACCCACACAAGCATGTGAAGAACGTGCAAACTCCGCACAGAAATGCCAGGGCCCAGGACTCAAACCAGGACCTTCTTGCTGTGAGCCACAAAACCACTGTACGTCTAACTCTTAAATGGTATTAAGTGGTATTGTCAAATGTCTTTTTTCCCCTTAAGAATCAAATTGCATTGTGTTGTGAGGAAGGTTTACAGTCTTGCTTAAAACTAATCTAAGCAATATTAAAGATCTTCATAGCCTAACTACTAAGCAAGTTCACCCTGCCATCTCCTTTAATCTCCGGCCACCACTTAATTATTTATGTTTTTATTTGTTTGCCTACTACCACAACATGCATTAAAAGGCCTAAGGAAACATGTTCCTGCCTTTCGAGCACTAACCTGACCGACATGAAGCAGATTTGATGTATAATTTGTATGTTTTTATGACTTTAGGTTACGTGGTGTCCTCAGTAGTGTCAGCTCATTATGGCCAGCTGTATGTGGCAGGAGCTCCTCGGTATAACCATACAGGCAAAGTGATCATTTTCACCCTTACCAACACGGGCAATCTCACCATACTGCACTCTCTAACAGGACAACAGGTAAATGTGCACCTGCTTTACTCACAATTTCAGTATACCTTTCTCTCTGCTTTATTATGAATATACTCTTAGTTTATATACAATCCATCCATCATCTATACCGTTCATCAATCAGGGTCTTGGGAAAGCTGAAGCTAGTCTCAGCTGACTTTGAATGAAAGGTAGTGTATATCCTGAAATAGTCACCAGTTTCTTACAGGGCTAAAACATAAATGAACAATCATTACACTCACATGTACACCTATGAGAAGTCTGGAGTACCCAGATGTCCTAATGTGTATTTCTTTAGATTGTAGGAGTAAACATGAGTACTCTATGGAAACCCATGCAATCATAGCAAGAACATGCAAACCCCACACAGAAAGGCCCCAGTTGGCTTTAAGATTTAAACACAGAACCTTTTCTGTCAGGTGACCATGCTGACTGCTGCATAACCACGCCGTCCACTCTATATAAAATAATTATTCATATTTTAAATGGGATGGTGGTGATAGAGTGGGGCAGTGGTCAGCACAGCAAGAAGGCCTGGGTTCGATTCCCGGTCTTGGGCATTTATGTGTGGAGTTTGCATGTTCTCCCCATGCTTGTGTGGGTTTCCTCCGGGTACTCTGGTTCCCTCCCACAGTCCAAAAATACATGAACCCACTGGGAATCTAAACTCTGTATTGAAATATATCTGTTTTCACTTGTTCTTCATTTGCCACAGGTGGATATTGATTTCCGTGTCCATGGTAACTGCAGCATAATATTATTAGTTTAGTAACAGCAGTTCTGATTGGAGGAGCAAATAAAGTTTTTAACAGAGAACACATTTCTAAATGGAAGATGTTGTGTGACAGTCTAGACTCATACCCCTGGTCCAGATGGGAGCTGACGCTACAGAACATGTGCAGCTCATCTGTGTGTGTGTGTGTGTGTGTTAGAGAGAGATAGAGAGAAGGTGATCTCAGACATACCATCCTCAGACTGTGTGTCTTGGGTGTCTTTCTTATATCTGACCATTTTACACCAGGGGAATTTGTGTATCAGAGCATATGACTCATTACTCATGATTAGGATAATAAAGGTTTATTATGCTTTAAAATGATTTATCATCTTGATATAATTCTTCTGTTTGTCTGCATTTGTAGATTGGCTCATATTATGGCAGTGAGTTAACCCAATTAGATCAGGATGCAGATGGATTGACTGATCTGCTGCTGGTTGCTGCTCCTATGTACTTCAGTAGAGGCTGGGAAACCGGCAGAGTCTACATCTACAGACTGGACCATCAGGTAAGCATTACCAAAGCAATGGTATGGCAAACCCCGACTCCTGAATGCTACAAACACTGCAGAAATGTATGCAAAATTAATTGCCTCTAATTGCCTTAATTTATCTTGTTTTTACCTTACATCTGAAGGGATACGTTAATCTGGAGGGCTTTCTGGAGCCATCAGATGGGGCTCATAATTCTCGTTTCGGCTCAGCCATGTCCTCCGTGCCTGATCTGAATGGTGATGGTTATGGGGAGCTGGTGGTAGGTGCCCCTCTAGAGGATGATCACGGTGGTGCAATCTACCTCTTTTACAGCAGGCACAATGGAATTCAGCCCAAGTATAAGCAGGTAGATGGAAACCTGTTATGGGTTGGCATTATATTAAAAACACAACACCATGAATTTCTTATTCTCTGCATAATTTTTTATTTTTTTACTTTTATATTTCTGTTTGTCAGAGAATAGCTGCTGCGGATATATCCTCAGGCCTGAAGTATTTTGGTCGTAGCGTCCATGGCATGATGGACATAAATGGAGATGGACTGACTGACCTGTCTGTAGGTGCTCTCGGTGCTGCTGTCTTACTCTGGTGAGTCACTGATTCATAGAAGCTGGGACAGAGTATGATACAGTGCTCCTAGTGGGAGTAGGTTAAGGGGCTTGCTGAATGCAGGCCAACAGTAACCAACTGACAGAATCAAAGCTCATTATCCGTGAGCCTTAACCTCCACTGCTTACCATTACTGAATGTTAGAGCTATAATGTGGGTTTCTTGCTTTTTTTTTTACTGCCTGCTTCTGATTTTACTGAGCAGGTCTCGCAGTGTGATCCGCGTGCACCTTGATGTTCAGTTTCAGCCATCAAAGATAAACGTGTTCAACAAACACTGTGTGCGAGGCGGTAAGGAGGTGACTTGTATGATTGCCACAGTCTGTATCACCGTAAAGGCACGCACCCCAATGGCAGACACACAAAAAGTGGGTATGTAATCACTGTTACTCTTCTTTCTAGAAATATCTTAAAGACATGATGCCACTTTTTTTTATTACACAAGTATTAGAAAAATGATTACCCTCTGCTTTAATTATTTATCCATAGAATAGGAATTATTTTCTAATTGTTAACACGTGAGCAAACATGAGATGAGAGTTTGTGTAGTATTTTCCACTGAGCTGGAGCTGTGTGAATTCTCCATTAGGTGTGTGTATGAAACGTCAGGGTTTTTTTTTTTTTGTTTGTTTGTTTTGTTTTTCTAATGTGTTTAGCCACAGAAAACACAGCCATAGAAACCACTGTAAAACAGTGTCTGTCCCTTTTCTCTAATTCTCACTCCTCCATCTGGATCTAATATCAGAAAATCTATCTCTCTTTCTCTCTCCCAAAACATACACACACACACACACACACACACACACACACACACACATACACTTTATCATTTTCTCCACTTCTTTCATATCAGACTTAACACTTGGCTTGAATTTTCTCAGTTTGGATCAGTAGAAAAATTACTTAACCTTTTCCATCATCCATTTTGGAGAAATTGAGTCAGGACATTCTCTTTTATTGGAGAATATTTTAGAAAAACAATTCTCCATTACAATACAGTGAACTCTCTTTAATGGTAGTCAGATTTAATTGATTTATCTATTTATTTCTTCACTGTAGAAGAATTCTGGACCAACTGCCAAACAGTGATGACAATTCTGGCTTTGACAAAATGTAACATTTCAGGCAATAATATATAATATACTTTGAAATGTCAACTTTTATTCGAAAAAACATAAATACGCTTTTTTACCAAAGGTTGTTTTCATTTAGGGCACTTCCTAGACTTTCTACTTTCGACGATCACATTGCTTAAGGAACTTGTTTATTTAACATTGTGGTAGAAAGTCATACTAGATACCTGGCTTAAACCTAACTAGCTAACTGTGATTTCCTAAGGCAGTTATAGTTATGCATTGATCAAGTTGCTGCTACTGCAAAATGGACATAAACCTATAATTCATTTAGTTAATCAGGTAATAACACTCTGAATTTCTGCAAAGATCCTGCAAAGATCCTGCAAAGATGTCTGCAAAGATCCTGCAATCTCTGTAGGCTCTAAATGCCTCCATACAAATGACAAGTCTAAAGCATTTATTTACCCCATTTTGAGAAAAGTTGGGATTTTTTTCAATGAAAATGCAATAAAAATAAAAAACATTTGATTTATATGAACAGTTATTGAACTGACAGCTGTACAAAAAAGATTTTCAATATTTTTTACATACAAACAAAAAAATTATATTTATACACTCAATAAAAGTTGAGACAGAGGCAGGATTCTCATTGTGTTTCATCTCTTTTTATTTTAAAACACTTTTTAATTATTTGGAAACTAAGGATACAAACTGTGGTAGATTTGCAGTTGGAATCTTTATCTGTTCCCACTTGTGCTGATCACAAAAAAGCGTCTAACCATTGAGTTGTTTTTGGAATGTCTGTCCGTCTGTCCCTCCATCCAGTGTACGTGTACATGTGGGAAGCCTGTGTTATTCTTTGAAAATTTTATATCTCGAAAAAGCAAAAACGTAAGAAAATCTTTCCGGGAGAGAGTAATATAGAGAACAAGAGGCGTATAATACTTAGGTCACATGATGATGATGTCATTGTTAATGACGTGAAACAAATAAAAAACTACTCTTGTTTTTAACTGTGTCCCACCTTTTGTGGAGTTTGTTCCAGGCATCAAATTTGAACCTTATATATATTTATAAAGTAAAGTTAAACTGGTCAGTAAAAACAGTGAATATATTACATCAGTCAAATATTGGTTCATGTCAATTAACAAAAACAAAAAGAAGAAAAGTAATAAAGGGTTTTTTAGAATAGTTAATTAACCAACAGAACAGATTGCTTGATTATTTCCTTATCAATGTAAAAGTGTAGTGATGAGTCAGGACAATTATGATGCCTGTGGTTAAATGCCATGAGTAAACTTGATCTCATTATGATCATAGTGATGATTTCTTCCCCACTATAAGTTCAAAAAAATTCAAAACAGATTTTAAGTAGTATTATTTTCTCATAAGTAGCCTGTCTTATAAATGTACAGATGGCAAAAAGTCAGAAATCAATTAGAATGTGTTGAGCAAAATGTTTTTAAAAAATGAATAATTCACTTTTGTTGGAACTGGCTATTAAAATAATAGAGCTTTATTTGTGATTGAGAGTGTTAAATTTGAAATTAGCTGTACTACCCAGCCCATGGCAACTGTGGCACCTCAAATAATAGCGCAAACTTAGCATTCGTATATTAAACATATGAGTTCTCTAAGAAAGAATGTGGTTACTAAGCATTCACTAATCATTATTATATCTTTAGCACATCAGCCTCACAGCAAGTTCCTGGGTTCAAGTCACGGGTTCGGGCATTTCTGTGTGGAATTTGCATATACTCCAATTTACTGTGATGTGAGTGTGAATGGGTGTATGTGTTTGCCCTTTGATGGTCTGGAGAGCTGTTCAGGGTGTACCTAGCCTTCCTCCACTGACAGCTGAGATAGATACCAGCCTCCCTGCAACCCTAACAGGAATAAGCAGGTTGTAAATTGACTGAGTGAGTGAGAGAGAGATGTTTGGGCTTATATTTGTCTGTTTTTAATTCTCTGCAGCCCTTAAACAGAGCTGGGCTTTTGATGAGAGACGTTACAGCCCCAGAGCAGTGCTGGATAACACTGAAGGACAGCCTTCTGCAAACATCACTGTCCTACCAGATACACCACACTGTGAACATGTCCACTTCCATGTACACGTGAGTCTGACAGCACCCTTTAAACACCCTTTAGACACTCTATTCTCTTCTTAATAGTGCTATTATGTATATCAGAGTAGATTTGAAATTTTAGCACTCATTTCATGTGATTTATTTCATTGCATTATTTAAAAGATTTAACATGTAAAAAAAAATAGCAAAAGCCATGTACTGTGTTTATAGGAAACTGCTGATTACACTCGGCCAGTAGTGTTCAGCGTGGAAGTGGAACTCCAGAGTCTTGATGAAGGACCTGTGCTGGATGATGGTTGGTCCACATCACTACGTGTAGAGGTGACTCACAGATTAAATAAGCTTAACAAATGGAGTCATCATTTCTGAAGATAAATTGTTGATATTTAATCTTAAAAGTCAAACAATGCACTTTATTGCACTTTCAGAAGCTCCGTCCAAACTTTATAAATGGGCATTGCCAAGGCAACAACGTTAACAATGTCACTCCATGTCCACTCCAGCCAATCAGCAGGAAGCAGGAAGCTCTAAAAACTAAAACCATGGTTTACTTGTGTTTTGTTGTTGTTGTTGGTGGTGGTGGTGGTGGTGGTGTTTTTGAAACGCTTTACACTTAAAAATACCGAGTAAATTTTAAAGCTGTAAAATATATTTTAGTACCTTAAGATTGTTTTCAAAATCTTTTAATAAAAATTTACCCAAATAATAATAACTTCAAATCAAGTTGTTCATCAAATACTATTGTCTTTTGATAAAATGTACTTAAATAACACACGTAAATTTTTAGTTTCATTTCACTTAAATTTAACTGTTGGTTTTTTTTTATTATTTATATTAGAACATTCAATTCAATCACTTCAGTGATGTTGAGGGATTATTTTAAATGTATTTTTTAAGTCTAGCTTTTTATCATTGTGATCTTTTCTAATCCCCTGAATTATTTCATAGAGTGTGAGTACAAAACCCACTTATTGCTGATTGGCTGGAATAGTGTTGTGTAGCTTGCTCCAAGCCACTTTGTTTGTTTACCATCTACAAAGTCAGGGCTGTGTATGAACACTGGGATTTTTTTTCTGCACACACACATAATATGGATGATTGGAAATATTTGCTGAATTTGGCAAAAATGCATTGGATTACAATCAGTGACTATACATTTAAATGGCTAAATTTACCTAACTTGTTCACTGCTGGAATGCTTTGCTGAATGTGACATTAATGGTGTTTCTACTTCACATTTCTTTCTTTGTATTTTCCCCGTAAGCTGCCCTTCTGGAATGGGTGTGATGAAGATGATCGATGCACTCCTAACTTGATGCTACACAGCAACACTGACTTACTGGACCGTAGGTGTGTTGTTGTGGTATTACACTAAAAGACAAACCTGTAGTACTCCTACCTGACCAGAAGCAATGTTTTTGGATGCTCTTTCACACACAAACAGACATTTCATTGTGCCCTGCCCTCCCTGGTATCCCTTCATGGTTCTTTCTTCTTGGTTCCAGACAGTTCTGTGCTTGGAGAGAGTGTACTACATGTCCACTGTGTGGCCAGAAGGGGGCGAGGGTGAACACTGAGCGTGTGGTAGAAAGCAGTAGGAGAAAAGTTCTGGTGGAGGTCCAACTGGAGAACAGAGGAGAAAATGCCTACAACACCCAGCTTCACATTTCTTACTCAGCGAACTTACTCTTCTCCAGCCTGATAGTGAAGGTTTGCTTCTACAAACACACGCTCGAACAAAGCATTGTTCAACACTTTAGACTGACAAATTGGCCAGAGTTGGTTCCATAATGCAGAATTGCAATTTTCATTACATTGAATTAGTTTATGTGTCTCTTTCAAATTTTAGTATTCTAGAAACTTTTGCCTGAAGACACATCGAGTACCAGTCCAACTGTTTGACTAATATGAATGACTAACACTGCCTTGGAAAGAGACTTAATATTGCCAAGGTGACATGCCAGTGTCTGTTCTGTCTCAGACGCCTCCTGATGTAGAAATCAAGTGTGAGTCAGCAGAAAGGTTAGGTCTACCAAGAAACTGCAATGTCAGTGCTCCACTGATGAGGTCTTTTGCTCAGGTGAGACATACACTGCACTCGACTTAGCTCAGAAATGAAATTCTTGAATATAATCATTTTTGTCCTTCGTGTGTCGGAGTCCATGTGTCGGGAAAATCCATGAACACCTCCATGTACAGTATGCAACAAGTTACCCAGTTAACTACAATAAATGATGTATATTTACCTCCTCAAAACAGCGAACTGTGTAGTTACAGAATTAACAGGGCGGCTTGGTGGCGTAGTGGTTAGCGCATCTGCCTCACAGGAAGAAGGTCCTGGATTAGAGTCCCAGGCTCGGGCATTTCTGTGTGGAGTTTACATGTTCTCCCGTGCATGTGTGTGGGTTTCCTCTGGGTACTCTAGTTTCAGTCCAAAAATGTGCAATGGGTTAATTGGCTGTTCCGAATTGCCCATAGGTGTGAGTGGGAATGGTTGTGTATGTGTTGGCCTTTTGATGGTCTGGTAAGCTGTTCAGGGTGTACCCTGCCTTTGCCCAGTGTCAGCTGAGTTAGGGTCCAGCCTCCCCATAACCCTAAGAGGAGTAAACGTTTCGGCAAATAAGTGAGTGAGTGAAAATTAACAAGTGAACATGTGTGTGTGTTGAGAGACCTAAAGGAAATACTTATATTATATAAACATCAAAGTCTGCTTCGTTTACTGTTCATGCTTTGAGTAGCCATGCTGAGGAGACCACCCCATATTCCCATGTCTGGATTCCAAGTTGAGGAGGGGCATTTACATCATTTTAGATGTTTCAGAAATTAGAAGAAAAATGCCTGTCATTGGCAAACACCAGTGATTCTTGAGTAGTGAAGGGCAAGTTGATGACCTTTACCAATAATGGAAATTATCCACAGTAAAAACTGTAGAATATCAAATAAGACACAAATTTAACTCTAGTGCACATTACACAGTAAGAATCCAGAGAAAACAGTCATTAATCTACTGGACTGTCATCCATAAATTCCTAGAAAGAATGGAATTCTAAGAAATATTATTAATCTTAGCCAAATTTCCATTCAGTTTCATCTTTCCAAGTAGACATGAGCCATTTATCTTTAAACATTCCATTTATTCACAGTCTGGTAGATCAGTAATGTTTTCCATATTCTCTTATTCTATATCTCTCCATTTTTCCTCTCTGATTTTTAATCTGGTAAGCCTCATCTTTCTATTGCAGATTCATAAATATTTAAGTGCCATGAGTTTTCATTATAGATATATAATAAATTCAATTTATTGATTTTAGAGCCATTACTGTCATATTATAACAATGACACTGGAGGAGAGAAACAACATAATGAGACACTTTTCCCGAACAGAATTCTTAACCAAGTTCGTATAACCCGTCACTCTCTCAACTGGCCACACACCTATATCAAGGTTTTTCTTTTTTCATTCTGGCATCTAAAAGAGTACAAAACTGTTGATCTTTAATATATTTTAAGAACCTATTGATAGACATTAAACTGTTTTAGGTTTTGTAAGTGTATAAAAGCTAATTGGTTTGTCTCACTACCTGAAAAAAAAAGAAAAAGCTTCAGATCTACCTTCACAGAGTAGACTGCTACTTACCTTACCTTGGGCGTGTATTCAGACTGTATGTGTGAATGTGTTTCATCCTAGGTGACCTTCCGGTTGGAACTAGAGTTTAGCAGATCCATCTTTCTAGATTACATGCAAGTTTTGCTAAAGGCCTCCAGGTGAAGATATTT
>JAQMYF010000007.1:7922590-7943592 GCA_030014195.1 Neosilurus mollespiculum
TATATATATTCTGTAGTGAGTTTACTCACAGTTCTAGTTGTTAAATGTATATTATGCATGTTTAGCTGTGATAAATAGTGATTTTATTTCTGTAGTGACGGTGAGGAGGTGACTCCAGAAGACAACATCAATATTATACATCATTCTTTAAGGCATGAGGCTGACATCCTCTTTATAAGGTGATAAACCATGCATAACACATGTCCATTCAGACCATTAACATTGTTTGTGTTGTTAATGCATCTGTCATTGTTCATACAGAAGACATATGACTGTGTTATGGGTCAGTGATGCAGTGCATATCCTGCATATCTTATCCTGTGCCTGGAGCATCTTACACTATATATCCACTTCTTAGCTATATACACTCTCCTGATAAAAAGAGAGAAAGAAAGAAAGAAAGAAAGAAAGAAAAATTGTCTCAAGTTAAATGAACAAATATGCAAGCTTTGATTGGAAAATTATAACAGTGAATAATATGTTTCAGCTGGTAACATGTCACATAACCCTAACGGATGCAGTACCTTCTCATTTCTAAAACAACCATGTTGGAAGACATATTCCATTTTTACGGAAAAGATTGCACTGTGTTACAGAAGATTCACATTTTTGGCTTGCATCATGCAACTTTAGAGATGACTAGACTTAGAATTGAGCTAATAACGGTCCAACGTGTTATTAAAATCTGTAAGGATAGTCTTGTCAGTTGTGTGCAAGCAATATGGTCTGAGGAAAATCTTGAAATCTTGAAGATCATGAAAACGTTACTGCTGGAGCTAAATCACAAATAAATGGACAGCACATTCAATCATGGTTCACTATTGTATGTTTAATAGTGAAAGTAAGAGCATCTCCACACAAACAATGCAATGAAAACTCACAGGATTTGGACTGTGTGCCAAAAGAAAACCCCTTGTTAGTGAGAATAATCAGAATAAATGCTTTCGAATTTCTAGAAAACATAAAGATCGAACTCTGAAGCAATGAAAAAGGCCATGTGATCTTAAGAGTCTATATGAGTTCCAGGAAATCAGGCATAGGTCAGGGTAAGAAGGGGAGACAATGAACAGATGCATCCATTGTGCATAGTGACCACAATACAAGCCTACGAAGACAGTGTTTTGATATGGAGTTGCTTCAGTTGGACGAGTCGAGGCTCAGTAACATTATATGGCAATAAATTTAAGTCAGTCGACAACTTGAATGATCAGGTTATCCCATCAATGGAGATTTTCCTTCTGGCATGGCACAGATATAAAATTCAGGCACATGAAGTGACAATGGCTCAGGGAGCATGAGAATTCATTTTCACACATGAACTGGGACCACAGAGTCCCAACCGTAACCCCATTGGGAATCACTGGATGTGCTGGAATAGGCTTTATGCAGGGGTTTGACTCTCCCATCCTCAACACAAGATGTCATTTATTTCAGTCCAAAGTAATTTGTCAAAGTTGAAATAAAAGACATTGCATAAATTTAAATAAACAGCGCCAAGGTAAAGACATGTTGTAATCAAAGCTACATCAAAGTGTAATAAACAAATATATTGGAGTGTGCAACTTTCGTTTTGGCAGAGCAGTGTATATACCACAGTACTCCTGTTAACTTCTCGATTGGAATTAGTTTTGGGTCACCTTGACTTTGTTTCATGGTCCTAGCGTCTGGACCCCTGTGGTCTATTTTATGTAAAGAAAATTGGTCATAGAATAAAAAATTTTAAAAAATAATAACTAAAAAGGACACCACAAAAGTTTTTCTAAGACTCGGCTGCCTTAAAGTGTCCACATTATTTATATATTTAATGAACTAAATGAATGTTTTCCTATAAGGTCAAATCAAAACACTTTACCATGTAGTGAAGGGGCCACCACGCATGGGCAATGTATGATTTCTGCATGACCTAGGGAGGTCCATGTATTTACTTTGCTCTGGTAAGCGTCTTCTACGGTTGACTAAGGTGTGGTTTGATGTGTTCAGCGCTCATGCAAGGTTAAGGCGACTGATTTCTTTTAAGTATAAACCACATATTGTAGTGACCAATCTGTGAAGCTCACTGGGTTTTTTTTTTCTTACTTCATTTTTATATCCAGGGATTCCAGTCCTGTCCGCTTTGAAATTAAATCTGCACCTAATCTAGGCTTTGCAGGAGCTACTGAACCCACCTTTAATCTGTCTTTTCAAGTAGGGATCACTTTACTTTTTATTCAGTTGCATTTTAAGTGTTAAAAAAAATTTCATGCAAACTTAAAAAAAATGTTACTTAGTGATAGGTTTGATTGTTTTCCTGTTGCACTGCAGCTCCAGAACCTCGGTCTGTTTGCAGTAACTCACTTGCTCTTCACACTAGATGCTTTTTCTGTAACTAAAAATGCCAATCATCTTCTGTACATCTCAGCCATACATGTAGATCAGGTAAGGGATGAAATATAATTTTTGAGTTATTCATTTCCATTTAACTATCTATATTGATTGTGTTACAGCTTGAGATACAGAGGTGCTTTCTCTACATTTACTTAAATTGTACATTGATGGTAGAGCAATTTAACTAGCTGATTATTGCTGGCCCAGTACCTCTTTTCTTCTCTCCAATAATTGAAGAGGACATGCCATACAGTTTTCAATTATTTTAGATTCATCCATGAGGTGTGTTTGTAAAGATATCTGTGCAATATATCTGTGGTGTTGTGATTAGCACGTCCACCTCACAGTAGAGGGTGCTGGGTTTAAGTCCCGGGCTTGGGGGTTTCTGTGTGGAGATTGCATGTTCTCCCTGGGCTTGCATGGGTTTCCTCTGGGTGCTCCGGCTCCTCCGACAGTCCAAAGACATGCACATTAGGCTGATTGTCTATTCCAAATTGCCCCTAGATGTGAATGTGAGTGTGAATGGTTGTGTGTGTGTATTGGCCCTGTGATGGTCAGTTGAGCTGTTCAGGGTATACCCTGCCTTCATCCAGTTCTGGCTTAGATAGGCTCCAGCCTCCCCCAACCTTAGTAAGATTAAATAGTTTGGTAAATGAGTGAGTTAGTGAGGTAAGCAGTGCCTTCTGCTCCATTGTTACAGCCTTAAGGTTTTTGCACATATGTGATTTTTCATGATGAATTTTTCATCCGAATGGAAAGATGCATGTTCATTTAAACCCACTGTGAGATTTACACCCTCTTCCATGTATTTTAAAAAGTAAGCAAAGAGTTTACTTTGGTATGGAAGCATATACAGACTGTGGAGTGTTTTGTGCGTTCTGGAACAGCACACGTGCACTTCCTTCCCGATTATCTGCTTGCTCTGTCTAGGTATTGTTTGCAGACTAACTCGCTAGATGGCACCATTTTACTGATTCAGGTTGTTACGGGTGGTCAGAAGTTATCATAAAAAATGAGGAGTTTATATGTGAGGTGCATGAATTCTACCTTTTTCTCCATTTCTATTGCAGATTAGGAAGTCTCATTTCCAGATCACATTAACAGCACACATGGAGTCTGACATCAGTAGCCAATCCAGGGGCCACATGCTGCTTCAGGGTTGCTAACTTAGAGACTTTGTCGCTGTATTGGCTCTTTAGCAACTTTAATTTACAAAAAAAAAAAAAAAAAGATAACAGAAAAAAAGAAAACACCTACTGGCAAATCTAGTAACTTTCTCAGAACTCAGTACAGCTGTTCAGTTCCCACCCCAGCCACTGTTATATGGTTTAATGATTGATGATGAATGATGAATCAGTGTGAATGATTAGAAAGCAGGGTTAATCGTCATGGTGTAACATTTGACTTGGAAACACTGATCATCTGTGTTTGTCCCAATCTTCCACTTTTGGTCTTCATTTTAGATTTTATTATTGGAGATATTACATAGGTGGCACAGTGGCCTGGGTTTGAGTCCCGGGTTCAGGTGTTTCTGTGTGGAGTTTCATGTTCTCCCCGTGCTTGCATGGGTTTCCTCTGGGTAGTCTGGTTTCTTCCCACAACCCAAAGACATGCACATCGAGCAAATTGGATGTTTCAAATTGCCCCTAGGTGTGGGTGTGAATGGTTGTGTGTGTGTTGCCCTGCGATGGTCTGGCAAGCGGTTCAGGGTGTACCCCACTCCAGCATGCTGAAAATATGAGGCTTGACCCTTGAAATAAGGCCATGACTGCAAGCAAAACAATGTGCATAATGGCATGTCCTGTTTAAGGAAATCTGCATGAGCTTTTTGTTCAGTAATGATTTCCAGTGTATTCGTGCTTTCTCCAGAGTTCTCGCTCTCAGTGCACTGTTCCACGTGTCACTGCGACAGATGTGTCCTCGGATGAAGATCTCTCGCTCACGCCACAGCTGGTAATTATCTTTTTATTGCTTTTGATAACAGAGCTGAAGAGCTCCTCACAGTCCACAAAAGCTACTGTTAGGCAAAGTGTAAAATCCTTTTAACTGAAATAAAATTGTTCATAATACGGAAAGCGTGTAAATGTAAATGTAAAAGTCAGTAGTACCTGATTTATTTATGTCCTTCCTCTTGTTCAGGTTTCAGTGCAGTCACTATCATGTATGAGTCTGTATCTCTTTGGTGAAGTTCTCACCCCATTTATTGTTTACTGAAACAGAATTCATCGACTGCTGTAGCTTCTTCTGCGCAGTGCAGGCTCATACTCCATCCCCAACAAGATATCCATGTGACCGTGGCAGGATGGCTAAATCTCCATGCCCTACAGAAAGTAAGCAACAGGACTTTAATGCATTCAAGCTCCTTTTTTAGAAATTAAGTTTGATCATCACTCACAGGAATTTTATTGTGTTCAGTGTGGCAGAGCATAATGTTTCTTATAAAACAGCTCATAGAGTCTTCTCTCAGATTGATGATGGTGATGATGATGATGACTCTAATTTCATATAGGAATATAGGAAACAACTGTTTGGGGGCAGTGGTGGCCTGGTGGTAGGGTGCTGGATAACTGATAAAGGCATTGATTTGTTTGTATGTTTTGTATGTTTTGAATTTTGCTTTTGAAATGCCAGCTTTATTTGCAACACCAAACAAAGTTACATAGAAAACCAAAACATTTCTCTAGATGACGTTCCATGCTCATACCTATTTAGGGCAATATGTGTGTGTGTGTGTGCTAGAATGCTAGATACAGATTGTTTTACTACTTTGAAAAGGCATCTGGAATCTCTGAACACGTTTTGCCAGCTGGTCTTGAAAATGTAAACGGAAATCTCTTAGATCAGAACTCTTAATTGTCACAGCTATGATGCTTGGGAAATAATGTAATTTAAAATATGTGTGCGACAAATAAGTTATGGAAAGCAATTTCCAATAAAACAAAACAGTATGAAGTTTAAATGGAGAAAAAAAGTACTTCTTGTGTTTTACCCAGATAAATTTCAAGGCTTTGGAGTTGGTGATAATGGCAGCCATTGAATTGAGCCCAAACAGCCCGGTGTTTCTACATGAAGAGAGACCTACAAGACATGTGAGTGTGAAAAATCCTACTCACAGACTAAATAATACCAATCCAACTAGTACAATAATAATGCAATATAATAGAAACAAAAAACAAAAAACAAAGCTACATTTCACAGTGTGGGGCCAGTGGTGTAGTGGTTAGGTGCTGGGCTCGTGATTGAGAGGTCATGGGTTCGAATCCCTGTTAGACCCTGACAGTGTTAAGACCCCTAGGCAAGCTCTTGACCGAAAGTGTGCCTCTGTCCACTCAGCAGTATAAATGGGTACCAGTAAACAATACTGGGAAGGTAACCTGCGATGGACTAGCGTCCCATCCAGGAGCAGTTGAACTCTTACTCGCGTCATGCTACAGAAACAGGAAAAGCTCCGGCCTGATGAGCCAGTGGGCTCGGGTGTAAAAGCACAACAGATTTACCTACATTTCATAATATCACATAATAATAAGAAGAAGAAGAAGAAGAAAAATATATTGCCTAGTTGTATTGTTGTATCGATATTCAGAATCTTAGTCATAAGGTTGAGATGAAGCTTAACAGTTTAAGACCCTACGATGGACTGGCGAGCTTTTCAGGGTGTATCCCGCCATCACCCAGTTGACTAAGATAGGCTCCAAACTCCCTCCGACCATAGTCGCATTAAGCGATATAGGAAATGGATGAATGGATGTACCCAGTAAAAGTCATTCAGAGTCAGCCTAGATGGGCTCCAGCCTCACCGCAACCCCAGTAGGAATACACAGTTTAGTGAATTAATGAATGAACAAATGATCCTGTGTAGTTTATAGTAAAACAAGTATTGGCCTCAGGCTCAGTTAATATTGATAAATAATGCCAATTATTATTAAATCTCCACGTATTGTAAATCCAAGACTCAGCCTTCATGTTTTGCTTTGTCATGCCTGCAGATAATTCTGGAGATTAGAAAGGATGAAGATTACAAAATTCCTATCTGGATTATAATCGGAAGCACTTTGGGAGGACTCCAGCTTTTGGCTCTGCTGGTACTAGCGCTGTGGAAGGCATGTTATCTTGATTCATTATTATACCATACATATACACTTAAAGGCCAGTTTAGTAGCTACCCTAGTATTTACACTAATCACTTAATGGCTTTGTTTTATCAGGTACACCTCTTGTATATATACAGTACCACTGATGACTGTAGTCCATCTGTTGCTTTACAGATAGTCAGTCCTTCTCTATCCTGTCTGCCAGTAACAAGGACCAAAATAGATTCTGGCAACCAAATATTACTTGAATGTTAGACTATTCTCACCACAGCACTGACACTGACATGGTAGTGTTACAATGGCATGGATCTGATAGGGTAAAGCAGGATCCACCTGTCCTCAGTATCAGTGTAATGACTTCAGTGAAATGCACATGAAAAAATTCAAAACTACCATTTGTTTCTCACTTACAAATCAAAGTAAGTACAAAAGTAATTAAAAACCCCTATTAGAGGCAGATGTGGGGCCTCTGGTATAGTGGTTAGGGTGCTGGGCTCAAGAGGTCATGGATTCAAATCCCTGTCTGGCCCCTACCAGGCTAAGAGCCCTTGGCAAGCCCTTAACCATAAGTGAAGCTAACCTGCGATGAACTCATGGACCCATCCTGTAATGGGCTGGTGGACCCATCCAAGAAGCTTGAATTGAACTCCTAGTGGCTTCATGCTTCAGAAACCTGAATAAGTTACAGCTGTGAATAGCCACTAGGCCAATAATATATACACCAATCAGCGATATCATTAAGACCACCTGCCTAGCATTGTGTAGGATCTACTTGTATTGCCATACAGTGCTATCCCATCGGGGTATGCACTCCACAAGACCTCTGAGGTGTTGGTGTTGTATTTAGCACCAAGCAGTTTTCAGCACATTCCTTGATTCCTGAAAGTTGAAGGTGGGGCCTGCATAGTTTGGACTTGTTTGTCCAGCACATCCCACATATGGGAAATTTGGAGGCCAGTTTTCCTGAAACCATTCCTGAATTTCTTTTGCCCAATGGCAGCGTACATTATCCTGCTGAAACAGGCTGCCACCATTGGGAAACACTATTGCTATAAAGTGGTGTATTTGGTCTGCAGTAAAATTTTGGTATAAACAGTACATTTAAAACTAACATTCACATAAATTCTAGGACCCGAGTTTTTCCAGCAGAACATTGCCTAGACATTGCCTAGTACATCACACTGCTTCCAGTGCCTTGCCTTATTTGCATATTCCATGCTGTTGCTATCTCTTTCCTACGAAACTAACACACGTGCACCCAGCTGTCCATATGATGTAAAAGAAATGTGGTTCATCAGACCAGTGCACCTTTTTCCAGACCACATGGGCTAGCCTATACTCCCCATGCACATTAGTGAGCCTTAGGTGCCCGTAAATCTGTTCCTGGTTTTCATTCCTTGCGCCACTCTTGGTAGGCACTAACCACTGCATACCAGGAATACTCCACAAGATCTGTGGTTTTGGAGGCAGTACAAACAATAGGTTAATATTCAACCGCTAATAGTAAAAAGTGGGGTTAATATTTAACAGCTCATACACAGGGACTTGCACTGCAGACAATCTACATGAACTAAGACAAGTTAATAATAAATGGATATATTGTGTAAAATGTGTTTTTGTTATAAGATGTGAATTGTGTGATCATGTTATGCTTTCCATTTTCAAGATAAAGTGACAGACTATAAATACTCATTGGAATGCATGATGCACTGTTCAGTAATAAATTAAGCATTGTAATTATTGATAAATTGCTGTGGTATAAGTGGAATAACACACTTCAGTCCGTGTGGTTCTATAACAGCACAGTCTGGAGTGTGTTATTCCACACATCATAGAGTTTGAAGTCAATCATAATGGCTACGTACACATCAGGACGGGGGGAAAACCTCACAATATGCTTTGTTTGTTTGTAGCTGGGATTCTTTCACAGGAAGAGACACCGGGAAGAAGATGAGAAGACCACAGAGCAGCGGTAAATCCATGGTGTGCGCTGTCCTTCACAAGGCTGTAACTCAGGGATGCTTAAGGAGCGTGGGTCTGTTCTCGCAGCACTCTGGCCATATGACACTTGTCATGCACTGCTGAGCCCTCCCACTTTCTCCCAGGATGAAAATGTTCTAATGTAGTGAGGATGCAGATCTCTGACGAGTCGTAACTTAGGACCAAAGTCTTAAAACTTGCAAGGTGTTAATTGTACAAGATACAAGACCTTTTGATGAATAGGCTTTTTTTTTTTTTTTTTTACCAATACAGAGCTGAATAGAAACGTGGGCTTTGTAAATAGAAAAAATGTACAGTTCTAGATGAAGGTACAACCAGATGTTTAAAAGCATGAGAACACCGTTTACATTATACTGATCACAATTAATTACTTAATGCAGTCGTGACATGCACTTGTACATATAGACTTGAACTATACTGAGCAAAAATATTCACACAACACCTAAGATTTATCAGCATTTTATGTACATATGATTCAAACATTCATTCATCCATTTTTTTGCCAAACCACTTAATCCTACTAGGGTCGCAGGGAGACTGGAGCCTATCTCAGCCTACTCTGTCAAAGGCGGGGTACACCCTGAACAGCTCACCAGACCATCGCAGGGCAACACACTCATACCTAGGGACAATGTGGAACAGCCAATTAACCTAATGTGCATGTCCTTGGACTGTGGGAGGAAACCAGAGTACTCAGAGGAAACCCATGCAAGCGAGGTGAGAACATGCAAAGTCCACACAGAAACACCCATGCCGAGCCCGGGACTCAAACCCAGGACCTTCTTGCTGTGAGGTGGATGTGCTAACCACTACACCACTGTGCGACCCACGGTTTAAACGGCCTCATTAGCTAAATAATTCATGTATATGAAATCACTAGTGTGCAACAAAATGCTGACATGTTTATTAATAAACATCTACTAGAATACCAGCTACAGTCAGTGACAGAACAGAGGGTTAGTGTTCAAAGTTACACTCCCAGTAGCGTGTGTAAACACCCATTCCTTCTCAAGAACTGTGTGGAGTTCTCAGATATTTCTAGGCACAGGAAGGTGGGCATGTATAGGCATGTAGTTGATCACATGTGGTGCTAAACTGCTGGAAACGACTTCCAAGGCATCTTATTTAAAAAATAAATAAATGAATTAAAAAGACATTTACAGCTATAGCAATAAAGTAAATGGACAGGCCAGATTTCTATATACCATTTACTCTCTCCTTGTTGACTTGTGACATCTGCGGTATTATGATGTGTGATATCTGGAGGATATTGGGTGGCCTTTTATCATCTCCAACATAAGGGTGTGTGTGTGTACTGATGATACTGCTGAGGCAGTGTTTCAACTGACCACACCTGTCTGAGTGGGTTATCTTGTACGGGACATTACTCAATACTCACTCACTCATTTGCTGAACCGAATAATCCTTCTAGGGTCGCGGGGAGGCTGGGGCCTATATCGATGTAACATTTCTTTTGTTCATTTTAAACCTTCTATTTTAAAAAAATAATCCCCCCCCCCTTTTTTTAAGTGTTGTGTTAATAATTTTGTTCAGTAACCAACCAGTGACAAGAAGGGTTTCTTCTGGAACAGAGTACTTCAATGTAACATAAAATACACATATTACATATCTGCTTTAATGGAGATGCTTCATTGCACCTTAAATGAACTTCACTTCCTCCATGAATGCATCTTCTTTACTTCAAGCTGACATTTACCATCTAACCACTGTAAAAGAAACAGATATCATACTGCCAGTTTCAGCGTTTCTTTACACTGTACATTACTTTTAGTACAGTAGCTTTATTTGAAACAGCACAAGAAGATATGGCGATGTTTAACATGCAAGAACTACTGGTGGGTCAAATAAAAGCCAACCGTGGGGATAACTGGGCTGTTGTTGTTTTTAATTTGTTTGTTTATGGCTTCTTCATATATTCACCTTCCATTTTATAGGCAAATTAGAAAAATATAATTCAGATTCTGCAGTAAGAGAACTCCAGTATATTCTCCTGGAGTCAAGACGAAAATAGACATCATGCCTCAATTAACATTGGTATTGGGAACACGTGTAGTTTCAACAGGTTTATGTTTAACCGTTATTATACAATTACTCCAATTTATTTTACTTCAATAAAATTTCTTTAATCTTTCTTTTTATAGTAAAAATTAAAAACATCTTCCAAATCTTTTAACAATACCATCAGTGTTCAATAAGCAGCTTATTAAACATCATTGTTTATACGTATACACCCCTGGCAGAAATTATGGAATCACTGCACTTACAGGATGTTCTTTGGAGCAAATAAACAGATCACAGCTTTGACACAAAGCAATTTTTTTTGTTCAATCTTATGAAACATATTTCATACAAATTAATGGCATATTTTTTCCGCCCATATTTTTAAAAGGTGAAAAACATGGAATCACTCACTTCTAATTCAAAGAAATGAATTCTTTGCAGTACAGACTTCACTAATGAAAAACAATATTCTCCATCAATTTGGTCCCAACTTTCCCGAATAGCAGTGGACAGATCGGCATTGCAGGATTGAGCCTTGTCACCATTTAAGTTCCAGCATGAATTTTCACTTGGACCGTGTCTGGACCGTTTTCTCTCCACGTAGCAGTTAATCAGCCTTACATCTTATATGGGCTTTACCACTTCTGACTTTTGGCCAATATGCTAAATGTTTTCTTAATATATAGATTTAGGCAGTGTAAAACAGAGGAGCTCCGATATGTCAAGTATTTGGAAAGAACATTCAAACCCCAAACACGGATCCTATGTATATCAAGATTAATTCATTTTAATAACTAGTTTATAGAAGGGAATAAAAAAGAGGTAACCAAACACGTGTTCTTAGTCTCGACATGTAAACAACACCATTTAGAAACCGTAGGTTGAGAGAATTTTTCAATTACACAAGAATATCATTAGTTGTTTACTTTTTTCACGTCATTAACGATGACAACACATCACGTGAGCTGAGTATTACACACCTCTTGTTCTCCATACTACTGTCTCCCAGAAAAATTGTCTTGTATTTTTCCTTTTTCAAGATTTTCAAAGAATAACACAGGGTTCCTGTGCATACACGTACGCTGGAAGGACGGAGGGACAGATGCTATAGGGTTGTTTTTTTTTTTTTTGACATTCCAAAAGCAACTCAATGGTTAAACACTTTTTCCATATCAATGGTGCTCCACTCACATGAAAAAATGACCATCACTAAATCTTTTGTCTATTTATCTAAAGAGAACCTTTTAATGTACTGACTGCTGTTGTAATAATGATCTTGCCATCTCCCCTGGTCCTTTACCTGACGTGTAACCCCATATCATAAATAAATAACTGCTTTCTTCAGTCAGTCATCATTAAATATCTCTAAAAAGTTCCAGTAGCATCTCTTTGGCCACTGCAATGAGATTCATCACATAACATCACTCCATCACTGCTTCAGACCTCTGTAACCTTGTTTTCTTCTGGTTCAGTTTCAGTGCTGTTTTTTGTTTGTTTGTTTTTTTAATCTGAGTCCCATTTCATTCAGCCATTTTCATCCAGTTCTGACACAGACACTGACCCCTCTTTTCACTTATTTTTCTTTTCTTTTTTTGTGTGTTTTCTATTTACAAGGCATACTGCTTACATACACATGCACAACAGTTTGTAAAGAGGCGGGTGGTAGCATTGCATGTCACGGAGGGAGCATGTGCATGCTTACACCCCTCCCTGGTTGGTGGTGGTCGTGTGATAGGGAAGGTAATACTTGACGGGTGGGAATTGCATATGACTAAAATTAGGGGAGAAAATGGGGAAAAATCAATAAAAATACAAATTTTAAAAAAAGAAAAAGAAAGAAATGCAAAACACAAGATCAGTCTATAATTTTCCCCTGAACATTGAGTGATCCCATAATTTTTTATCTTCTATTAATGTGCAGGATGGGACGGGGATTCAGTGCCATATTTGTGACTTATTCATTCATTCATTTTCTAAGCCGCTTAATCCTAATTAGGGTCGTGAGGAGGCTGGCGCCCATCTCAGCGGACTCTGGGTGAGGGCAGGGTTCACCCTGGACAGCTCACCAGGCCATTGCAGGGCCAACACACATACAACCATTCACACACACACTCACACTCACACCTAGGGGCGATTTGGAACAGCCACTTAGCCTACTGTGCATGTTTTTGGAGTGTGGGAAAAAATCAGAGTACCCAGAGGAAACCCACGCAAGCACAGGGAGAACATGCAAACTCCACACAGAAACGCCCGAGCTGGGAATCAAACCCAGGCCTTCTTGCTGTGAGGCGGATGTGCTAACCACTACATTACCGTACTGCTGCTACTTGTGACTTATTTGATTTAAATAAACAAACAAACAAAAAACAAAAACACAAACACACACATTGGTGATTCCACAATTTTTCACCAGGGGTTTCACTAAAAGTATCTTGTAAAAGTACACTTCTAGGGCTACAGTCTTTTTTATTTTAGTATTATTTTAACTGACAACTAAATGCTCTTATTGTGCACAGAAAGTTAGCTTCCCAACTACACCAGTTCATGTGCAAGTCATGTTCCACTAACTCGCTGGTTACTAATTAAAAAAGAAAAAGGGGTGTTTGAATTTTTCACTTTTTTTAGTTGGCTGTTTATTTTGAGGTAGGCTTACACACACTAACAACTGCAAATAGGCTAACACCTGAAGGTTACTTTTAGTACAATCCCTCCCATAAGACACCTTGATATCAGATGGAAAAATAATTGAATAAATTTCACCCAGCTGAAGTTAAAGGTGTAATTAATACTCGGTACATGAACTGATCTCATGAATGAATGACATCTTGAGTCAGACTGTGTAAAGCACATATTTCAAAATTTAATGTTGGTTTAATATTGGTTCATTCAGATAAAAAGAAAGTTCTCACCAGATCTCAGACATAAATCAGACTCAACATTTAAAAAGTCCAGTTCGGAGACTTGCCACATTCTGGCACAGAGTGTCACACGCAACATACTTTAGCTGTCTCAGAATTTAATAAAAAGCTCTGAGCACCATCTAGAATAAGGCCACAAAAGACATGTCTTTACAGTGACATGACGGAAAAAGTTGAAAAAAAAAAAAAAGAGAGAGAGAGAGAGGGGAAAAAAAGGACCTGTTAGAGTTACGACTTAGTGTATTTATTTATAAAGCAGATTTCTGTATTTGTGTACAGTCTGGTGAAGAAGGTTTAGATTTTAGTATATCATTCCTCTGCTCAAGATTCCTTATAAAATAGATCTTCTGAAGATGTTTTAAATAATTTTTTTTAATAAAATATGTTAATAAAACAAAAATAAATCATCCTAAGAAGGTGCGGTCAGTAAAAAGCGTGTTCTTTCTGGATTTTACAGTCCAGTTCTTTATCGATGGCCCCGAAACAGCATCAATGAGTCATTTCAATACCATATATCGCACCCATTTCTTTGGATGAAGGGACTGTAAACAATTGACAGCCTAGAAAATGTTCATGTGAGTTTCTTTTTAAAGAAAAAAAAATCTTGAATCATTTACGATAAATCTATACATCAGATGCATGAGTGTAAAAGTCATTTTCCGATCCGCTTGACGAGCATTTTTAACAAAGAGGGAAAGAGTATTAATAAACTTAATCAAGAATTCCCAGCACCATGACATCATCGGCTAAAACTTTAGAAACTAAAATAAATATATTGATCAGTGAAACTCAACAAACTCCTCTAGGCTTTTAGGAATCTGGTCTCTGTAGAGGATTTGATGGTGTCGGACGGCGCGAGCAGCCAGGCACTTTAAACTCATTTTCATCTGCGTTTTCAGCAGGATCTCCGAAACACCCGTGGTGCTCTTCTCCAACGGCGTCTTCTTCTGCTTGTTGGTCATGTCAGTATGAGCTCCGGCTTCCACCAGACTGATAATGATGGCGTGCAGGGTGAGGAAGTCACTGATCGGCCGATTATACTGCACGATGAGGTGCAGCGGGCTGTTTCCTGCATTATCGACGCAGTTGACGTGCGCGCCACAGTCCAGCAGTATCTTAGTGACTTGGGCGTTGGGGAAGCTGCACACATCATTCGTGTGGAAATCATCCACCGGGGTACTGGAGCTGGCGGCCAGGTGGAGCAACGAAGAGCCTTCTCGGGTGCGTGGGTCAAGTCGGATTAGATCATAAATCTGCTTGTTAATGAGTGTGCGGTCCTCGTCGTCGCACTGCGTCTTGGTGGAGATGCACACCAGATAGAGAAATGTAAAAATGTTTGCCTCGTAGCTGTCAGTGAAGGCTGGACGCTCGGCCTCCGAGGCCGTTTCCACACGTGCCATACTGCGCTGGATCTCCAAGACACTGCAGCACAACACCTGCTCTACGTCAGCTGCCTGAACTGGCTCCTTCAGGTGTACCATCTGTGAAAAAACTTGTGCAAAGCGCAAGAGGTCCTTGTGTGTGTTGCGATTGCTTAGTTGGCGCAGGTGCAATGCATGGAGCCACAGCTTAATGCAGCGCTCGAACTCCATGTTGTCAGCATAGACGGCACCACGGTATATGATGGGATGCGAAACGTCGACGTTGTCTGATCCCAGGATGCGCTCACGAATCATCAGACCTTCCATGTGCAGTGCGTCTCGATCATGTCTGATGGCTTCCAGATTCTGAGGGGTCCTACACTCCATGCGACCACCATAAGCTTCCACGGGTGGCAGGAGCTCTTTTGCAATGACCCTTTCAGGGTCACGATAGCGCTCCAGCATGGCCAGATACAGGTAATGATACGTCTTGAGGATGTCGTAATTCTCACGGTCGTTAGCGAATGAAGCTCCGAGCAGCTCTAAAGCTTCGATACGGCTGTGAGGGTCGCAGTCAGCATGGGACAGAAGCAATTCCACAACGTCTGCCTTGCAACTTTCAGCTGCCACTTTGAGCGGCGTCATGCCGTGGCCATTCTCCACCATAGCAGCCTTACATCGCACCAGCTCCTTCACAATTTCCAGATGGCCAGCCTCGGCAGCGAAGTGCAGCGCCGTGGCACCACAGTGAGCCTTTGCATTTGGGTCGGCGCTATGATCTAGCAAAAAGCGCACCACGTCTGTGTGTCCCTTATAAGCAGCTATCATCAGACAGGTATTGTCATACTTATTGGCGATGCTGATGTTGGCATTATGCTCCACTAGGTAGCGTACAATGTCTAGCCGACCATCGAAGCAGGCTGCCCTGAGAGGAGTGGAGTTAGTCAGGGTGGTGTGGTTGACGTTGGCGTTGTGAGACACGAGAAGGCGCACAACTTCGAAATGTCCTGCACCCGCTGCGCACCAAAGAGCCGTGGCTCCATCGATCACATACCTGGAATTAAGGAAACAACAAGGAAAGCAATTTGTGATTGTTCGCTGTTCATAAAGTGGAAATAATTAATCAGGAGAGCTTATAAATCTGTGCAGGAGGTGTGTTTTCTAGTACAGGGTGACCCAAAAAACCCCACATTTCAGGAAAAAAAAAAAAAAAAAAAAGTTAAAGATGATCATATTATTATTTGCACATATGAAACTTAGTGAGGAGGGAGAGGCGGTGCTGAGGAGTGTTGGTGGCCCAACTCCATTTTGAACACCCTAAGCTTGAAGAACTCGATGTGTGGTTTCAGTAAGACGGAGCTACGGCACACACCGCTCAGACGTCATGGAAGTGCTGAGGGAAATGTTTCCGGATCGGGTGATCTCGTTGTGTGGCGGTGTTGGTTGGCCGGCCCGTTCCCCCGACCTCGCCGCTTGGGATTGTTTTTTTTCTGTAGTGCAACCTTAAATCACGAGTGTATACTCATTGACCCCAAACTCAAAGCCCTTACGGCTGCTATTCAGCACGATTTAACCGCTGTTCCATCCGACACGACCCATCGAGCCAAGGCGGCCTTCAGAAACCACATCCACGAGCGTCTAGACGACGACGGCCACCACCTAGGGGATGATCACCTTTAAATTATGATGCACGAAAACTGTACTGAATGAAGCTCCATGCGTACAAACAATAATTTGAGTATTTTAGCGATTTTCCATTAAACTGTGGGAGGTTTTTGGGGGGTCACCCTGTAGATTATTCTTACCCGTCAAACCTGACTGTCCCGGTTTGCTCAGTGTCCACTCGGTAGTGGTCCAGGAGAAGACGGACCACTTTATCATGACCGTTCCTTGCTGCTATAATGAGCGGGGTCGAGCGTTGGCCAGCCAACTGCGTTGAATAGTCCAATAGGTACCGAGTCTCCGAGGCAGAATGATTGAGTAAAAGAGCAGCTAGGGTCAGGACTCTGCCTTCACTGGCCGCTTTATAAACGTAGCCTGCCAACGACTCCATTCGGGCCGCCGGTTCTTCTTCCGTCTGCGAGAGTATCGCCCACAGGTCTGGCAAAGACACGGCGCGGCTCCCATTAAAAAGCCAGTCTGAGCTTACAAGCTCATGGAAAAGAGTTTAATCATGGCTTCCGGCAATTAACTCCTAACAACGGATACAATAACAATAATTATTATTGTTATATGGCGACGTATAAATGCTAACTCTAGGTTAACTTGCAACCCAAACATCAAGCCAGGCAGTGCTACACTCTCAAGCCAAGGTGGTTAAACCATAAAAAGTAATAAATAAATAAATAGTCCACTATGAACATTAATAATCAATCATTAATTTAATTCCCATGTCCGTTTAGGCACTGTGTAAGTATTTAGCATTTAGCTAGCCAGCTAATCACCCAACTACTTCCAGTTAGCATGCTATCTCCAGCTGGGCTCATTTCCTGTTGTTCTGACCCGACTACTCTGTGTGTTAACTTCTTAACAGTCTCGAATAATGTTGATATAGTTTTGCTATAAAGGAAACAAAACCGTAAATATAACATGTATACGTTTAACCTTTATATTAATCAACCAAGAAGCTAAGCTAACAGGTTCCGGAGTTGGAGGAAAAATTGTAAACTAATACCGAGCATCATTTCCGGTTACGGGCAGCCAAATATTTCAAAATAAAAGTTTAAACAAAATGAAAATAAGTTCAAGATGCTTTATTGTCATTTCAACCACATATAGCTGACGCAGTACATAGTGAAGTGAAAAAACGTTCCTCCAGGACCAGGTGCTACATTAACATACAACAAAGATCAAATTCTGAAAAAAAAAAAAGTGTAAGTAGGACAACAATATAGTGACTTATGAAGACATTATGTAATAATATTAATTAAAACTAGAAAAGTTATCTTCTACATTTCATCTCATTTCATTTTATGAAACACTTAATCGTAATTAGGGTCGCGGGGAGGCTGGTGCCCATCTCAGCCGACTCTGGGCGAGGGCAGGGTACACCTTGGACAGCTCACCAAGCCATCGCAGGATCTTCTACATAGAATACATTTTATTATCGAAGAGTACTGCGTTCAGTTGAGGAAAACAAATGAGCATGGGTTTCTGATTTAAAAGAATAATTTCGGCTATGTTTTTTTTAGAATTAATGAAATAATAAAATAATCAAATATTTATAATATACTTAAAGTGCATCATAATAAAAAATAATCTCATTAATTCTGAAAAACAGCCGAAATCATTTTTCTTTTCATGAAAAATCATCTCATTAATTCAGGAAAAACGAGCTGAATCTTTTTTTTTAAATGTTGCAAAGAAAAAGCCATATCAGCGAGTGGTCAATAAAAGGGAAATATTAAGAAGGGCAACAGAACACAGTCACTGGACAGAGGAAGATAGGTTAAAAAAAAGTGATATAGATAGATTATTATATGTTTAAGAAGTTTGGGTCACAAAGTGGAACATTTGTAAAGTGCAGAATAAAGGAAAACATGCTGGAAGAGCACTTGACACCATCTATAAATTATGGTGGGGGAATTGTGATGGTCTGGGGGTGCTTTGGAGTTGTACAGGGTAAAGGGAATCTTGAACCAGGAAGGCTATCACTCCTGTTTGCAATGCCATGCCATACCCTGTGGAGGGTGCTTAATTGGAGCCACTTTCCTCCTACAACAGAACAATGACCCAAAACACGATAAACTATGCAAGAACTAATTAGAGAAGCAGTCAGCTGGTTTTCTGTCTATAATGGAGTGGAAAGCACAGTCACCAGATCTCAACCCGATTAAGCTGTTGTGTGAGCAGCTTGACCACATGGTACGGAAGAAGTGTCCATCAAGGCAGTCCAACTTGAAGGACAACATTATTTCAAGTCAGAATTATTACAAGTATTTGTATCCTAGATGATGTACACCTATATTTCATATTTATTTTGAAACTTGGTGGATGTAAGTTTGTGTTTTCCTGGAAAATGTGAAATTTTCTATGTGACTCCAAAATTTTAACAGTAGTGTATATAACCAGACATTCTAACGATTCAAATACAATCAAAAAAAGAAACTCTCTGTGATTTTTACTATGGCAGGATTAGTAGTCCCAGAATGGCTGGTTTCAGTATTTCTGTAACTGCTGATCTGGAATTTTTACTCAAAATTGTCTCTAGAGTTTACTCAAAACGGGTCAACAAAATAAATAAATAAATAAATAAATAACATGCTCTGAGCAGCTGTTCTTCTGACAGAAATGCTGTGTTGATAAGAGATGTCAACAGAAAATGGCCAGATTGGTTCAAGGTGACAAAAAGGCTTATAGTTTGGATAAAAACTCTATACAGATTTGGTAAACAGAAGAACGCATAACAAATAAACCCTGACACTGATTAATTAGGACCATGTCATGCTCCACTTATGTTAGCTACAGAAAACAGAAAAGTGAGAAACTTTAGGCTCCATTGGGCACACTTTCGTTGAAAACTGGAACATGTAACCTGTTGAATTTGATTAATCCTGATTTCTGCTAGGGCACATAAATGGTTGGGTCAGAATTTGGCAACACCAACATGAATCTTTGAACCCAACCTACCATGTGTCAACAGTTCAGGATGGTATAATGGTGGGCATACAGTTTTCTTGGGACTTTCATGCTGTTAATGACATTCAGTCATCGCATAAATGCCACAGACTATTTGTTAGGGAAGGGTAAATGACCAAAATAATTCTAATTGGATGTTTTCTTAGGCCAATATTAGAAAAAGAGCATGAATATAGATTTTGATTCTGACAAAAGTGCATTTTTATATCTGGAATCCCTGTGTGCTTTTAGGACAAAAGTATGTCATAACTGAACTACTGAACCACTACTACATAGCTTTCCTAAGGGACTGAATGAAGGCTGATGTGACCGAGACTTATAATAACTGCAGTGATACTGTTCGTAAAAAGTTGTTTGATGTTTAAAGAGATTTCATGTTATTTCTGCATTTGAGAGCATAATTTTGTACAAAAGTTGTTGTGGGAACATATTCAGATATATGAATTCATATACAGTATGCAATTTTTTATATTCCTACCATTCATACTATGACAGAAAATGCGGTCTCCGGTGTTTTTATCTGTTTCTTATCTGCAAGAAATGAGTCCATTCCAGGCCTGAATCATCGTTTTCAAAAAACTTGGAGGACCCGAAATAAAAATGAGTTATACACCCAAGACCTCATCAGATTTGATCTTAGCAGATTAAATAGCTGAAGAAAAAAGTTTCCAATGTGTTCATCTCAAAATCCCTTCATTCACCCACCACCAACATAATAATGCACCATGTCACAAAGGGAAAAAATAGTTATCTCAAACTCATATTAGATATATCCTTTGCATGGCAGAAAAGATTGAACTTGATCCCTCCCATGTTCTATATGAGGAGTAACCACTTCTGCCATCCGGAAAACGATTTAGGACCCCCTTAGCTTTAGAAGAAACAAATGCAAACATTCATTCCTCCCTTTTTCTGTGTCACTACTTAACCAGCAGAAGACAGCAAAGTAGTACCTCACCCCCTCACCTACATTCACTCAGCACTAGACCCCTACCCCAACCCTAACTTAACTTATTGGACTGTGAGAACCCTGAGACGCGCCTTGTTATGTTGTGTGAGTGTGTTTGTGTTTTTAGATGATTTTAAATGTCTTTTTACGACGATTGTTGGACTTGTAAATGCAAGACAAATTTCCACGTAGACGGACATTAAAGTATTATCTTATCTCAAACAATTTTCATGAACATAACAATGAGTTCGGTATTTTTCAACGGGTGTTTCTGAGGGTTGCAGACACAAACAAACTGAACTGATCTGCAAGGCCAGTAACGTTGTGGGGATGGAGCTGGACTCTCTGATGGTAGTGTCGGGAAGGTGAATGTCCAAAATAAAAACAATATTCAACAATACCTCCCACGCGCTTCACAACCTGCTGATCAGTCACAGGCGCACATTCAGTGAGAGACTGATCCCACCTAAATGTACCACTGAACAACACAGGAAATCATTCCTACCTAATTAGCCATTAAACTGTACAACTCCCCCATAGAGCAACGACATCCACTACACACTTGCATTTTGTACTACATTCATATTCTACTGTTTATCATATTGATTATAATGTACACATTACTCACTGACAGGATTCATTCTCTTTCTGTTTATAT
>JAQMYF010000007.1:7967504-7979110 GCA_030014195.1 Neosilurus mollespiculum
TATATACACACACATGCATATGCTTCCCAATGCTATATGTGGAAGCAAGATTGTTATTAACTATAAGGTAAAACTTTAGCAGATCAAATGAACCACAGTCTTATCTTGTTTTTTTTTTTTTTTCTTGTTTTATTTTTAATGAAGCTGCTTGCTAACCTGTAAATGCACTTCCATGAACTTTAACCCAAAGCACTTTTCCCGTGTTGCTGTCTTGGCCTTCTTTAAAACTCACCCACCTATATGGTAGAAAGGGGAAAATACTTGTGGGTGTGTGTTAATGGTTCAGAGTTATTGTCTGTCAGTGGAGGAGTTTATTGTGTTTGCAGAGCTGCGTATTCGTTAATCTTCAAAAACATCAGAGAAAAGGGAGGATCTTATACTGAAAATAAGTGTTGTGTCTTGTAACAGGAGATGATGTGCTTTTTTTTATTTTACTTCCTTGAACCCATAGGATTTTAACCATGTGACAAGTAGTGATGTTTATGCCTGGATGACTGAATAACTTTTCTGGTCCTATTCTATCATTTTATTCACACTCTAAAAATATTTCTCTTTCTTTTTCAAGCCTCTGTTTAGTCCTCTAATAAACTACTTTGCTAATTGAAAACCCTGGTATATAACTGCTGCACTCCTTTTTCTCACACACGCACACACACACACACACACACACACACACACATCTAACCCCTCCCCTCTCAGACAGAAGAAGACAGTGCTTATTCCTGTGCCATCATTGCATCTCGTTTCCCACGGAAAACAGATTAATGCACTAATATGACAACAATCAGGATTATTAGCCTTCACCCAACCTCCTGTTTACATACCCAGAGAACAAATGAATGCTATTTTAATTCAATTTCGTTATGCTCTCAGTTGAAGCATTGGTGGGTGATTGGAAACAACACTGAGTGTTGGCAGTGAATTTTATTTTGACTAATGCACACTCAGGAGCCTGCTTGTTGATGTCCATCTCATTTATTATAACCCTCTTGGCTTTCATTCTAATGGACTTGAAAGAGGCCGATCTCCTAATATCCACAAAACTTTCTCACTGGTTTTTCAGGAGCTGTTGGTTTTTGTTAAGCCGGTATTGAAAGCACCCATTAGCTTCCCCTGATGAAATATGATATATAGTGAATAAGAACATTTGCAGACACCATTGAACCATCCCCTTCCTACACTTTCATGGCTGAAGTACCCTTGAGCAAGGCACATACCCCCCAGCTGCTCTCCAGGCATGGAAATTTAGTTGCCCACTGCTCCTGTGGGTGTGCTCACTGTTTACATGTGTGTGTTCACCTAGGATGGGTTAAATTCAGAGGCAATAAATAAATAAATAAACTTCCCTTGCCGGATTAATACAGCATGGCAAAATAAAAAAAAAACCTAAAAAACGTGTTCATTTTCTTAGCTGATTAATCCTAATTAGGGCCGTGGGGAGGCTGGAGTCTCAGCCGACTCTGGGAGAGGGCGGTTTACAACCTAAACACACATACAACCATTTGCACTCACTCTCACACCTAGGGGCAATCTGGAACCGCCAGTCAGCCTACTGTGCATGCTTTTGGACTGTGGGAGGAAACCGGAGTACCCTGAGGAAACCCGCGCAAGCATGGGTCACAGAATCCTGGGACCTTCACAACACAGCTAGATGGAGCCACCAGCTTTTTCAAGTAGATTCAGAGCGTTATCTTAATTTATATTCATGCATAATCTTATTCGAACCAAAAATGCAGATTTCATCAGGAGGCTGACGTAATACTAGAGCATATCGCAGACATTGCAAAAGAACAGTAAAAGGAATACAAGGTATCTTCTCCCCATATTAACCTCTCCAACAGTCTTCCTGAAACCAGTCTGGGTTTAAATGTCATGGCAGATAGCATGAGCAGAAGATCAGGCCCCTGTAGTCTGCTTCACCGATAAGAGATGAAATTGACTTGTGCCCCCTATCTTCCCTTTATCTACTCACAAAGAGCTCTGATAAAATTTGATTGTTTGGTAACAACCCAGTCAGTGAACTGAACTCCAGTGTAAACGAAACTGTCTGCCTGCTGATAATGATGTCACTGTATATGGTACAGCAATCAGTAAAAATAAATATATACATAAATAAGCACAGATGCAAACAGACGCAAAGAAGCAAACAAGCATCATCTGACAAATGTTGGTACTATGCAAACCTTTTGAGTTTAATCGAATGTTAAAATCTAGTTTTCTTCACGTGGGATCACAGGTTTTAAGATACATTGACTTAACACAGCATTTTAATCCAATATGCTATCCTCTTTCCATGTGTCTATGTGCTTCAGATCTAAAGTAAATTATGCCTGTGGTGTTTTTGTTAGCTAAAGCAAAAACAAAAGACTTGTTAATATAATTATTATAAATAAGCGGTACTATGATGTGGTCCCATGAGAGACATCTGTGACTCAGTGTTATTGTTAATGTGAAGTTTCCCCTTTTTCTCATGCCTGATATGACCTCTGGTATCATTCTCTCTCTCTCTCTCTCTCTCTCTCTCTCTCTGTCTCTCTCTCTCTGTCCTACACAGTCACACAAACACACACACACACACACACACACACACACACGTCCGAGATAACACAGATTGCCATTGACACTCACATTCACACCTGTGTGCATTTTTCAGTAGGCAGTTTAGACTTCGGAAGGAAACTAGAGCAATAGAAAACCCAGACAGGTACATACAGGCACAGGAAGAACATGCATATACTTCATACAGAAAAGGTCCCAGTCAACCATCAGGCTAGAACCCAAAACGTACTTACTGTGAGGCAACAATAAATGATAACCACTGCACCACCATGCTGTCTGATGCAAACACTACTGTTATATAATTTAACTGTTAAGAAGGTTTCCCGTCTTCGCCCAGAGTTGGCTGACATAGGCTCCAGCCTCCCTGTGATCCTATTAGGATTAAATGGTTTGGCAAATGAGTGAGCGAGAGACAGAGTGATGCCGAATCTGTTAAAAACAAACCTTTGTTACATACATACTGTTGCTTAAAAAGCTCTATCGATAACGCTGTTTTAGCTCCATGGCCTTGGATCTGCTTGAATATTTCTACAAGCTGTAATGATGTGCTCTGTTAGGTAACCTTGACTGTCGATGTACAGCGGGTAGAGAAAAGATTCACCTTTTCAAAATATTCACATTTTGTTGCTTTGAAAAAATCTTGAAACATTTTTCAATATGGCCTCAGAAACATCAAGGTGCATTTTGGCCTAGTCGAGACTTGATATGGCCTTCGTAAGGAGTGGAATTTTTTTATTTATTTATTTTTGTAACCCTCTTATATAAGCCACATTTGTGGAGCATGTTGTTTCCTCTTTGTTCTTAGATAAAATTGGAGGGAAGGACATATTTTAAGGGCCTAATGGTTAGAGAAGCAGCATTGGGACCAGAAGGTTGCTGGTTCGATTCCTGTACCAGCAGGAAAATTGGGTGGCGGTAGGGGAGTGAACTGCACCTTCCCTTCCTCCGCATTCATGGCTGAAGTGCCCTTGAGCAAGACACCTAACCCCCAAATGCTCTCTGGCCACCCCAATGTGTGTAGTAGCCCACTCCCCCGAGTGTGTGCTCACTGTTTACGTGTGTATGTGTGCTCACTTTGGATGGGTTAAATGCAGAGGCAATGATTTCCCTTTCATGAGTAATACAATATATCAAAATAATAATTTTTTAAAAATCTGGGAAGGGTCCTAGTACCAAACACACTTAATTTCTTGATTATGACAACTGTAGTCCCAGAGATTGGTTATCTTATAGGAGTTTATATTATTGGAATTCTTTTTCTATCTATGTCTTGGCTTGTGCCTGTCCACAACTTTATCCCTGTGATATTCTGACAGTGCCTTTCCAACCATAGTTGATTGTTTGCTTTCAGTTACACTTCCAAGCAGTGGAATGCTCAAGGAATAGCTGTTTGCTGTTAGAGCTGATTGAGTTTATTAGTATCATCAAACCATCTCAGTGATTCCGTTAAATTTTATTTCATTCAATTTATCACTTTATACTACAGTACATACTGATGTTAGCAATATATCTGACATGTTTTATGTCGTGTGTCATATTAAACACAAGGGAAATTATGCATATGGTTATTTGAGAATTTTCCAGTCAGTTAACCAGTTGACCTAATGTGCATGGCTTTGGACTGTGGAAGGAAACCGGAGTACTCGGAGGAAACCCATGTGGGTTTCCTCACATGCAAACTCCACAGAGAAACACCATCTCTGACAAAGGGGCTCAAACTCCTTCTTGTTGTGAGGCAAGAGTGCCAACCTCTACGCCACCGTACTGCCTTGTACACCATGTACTTGCTAAATTTTTTATTCATCCAGATGAGAGAGGAAGAGAAATTCTGCCCTGCTTTGTTATCCTTTTACCTTTTCATGGTCTCTCTCTCTCTCTCTCTCTCTCTCTCTCTCTCTCTCTTCTTTTAATAGTCTCTTTTCAAACAGAGTCCAAGCACCTCATTTCCTTGGACAAGCAAAGAGCTTCTAGCCCACCATTACATTTAAATGTTTAAAACAGTGTTGCACTTTATGTCAGGGCAAACCTCTTTGATGTAAGAGCTCACAGATACACATGAATACATGAATGGACCCAATTATACCAAGGTTGTCTTTCTTAAAGCTGAAAGATAGCAGCCTTCTAGCAATAATAATTGAGACAAAAATATGACCAATCGTGGCATAGAACACTCTTATTTATGAGCTTTCATCATTGTGACACTTTTACTGGTTCCTCCACATTGACTGAAAGGGGTTTGTTTTTAATTCAATGCTTTATGTGAAGCCCTTTATGTCCTCTTACCTTTTTTTTCTAATTCTCTTTCAGATTAGGAGAGATATTTATGTATCTGATGGACACTCTTCCAATAGGCCTAGATACAGAAGAGTCTGAATGCTATTGAACACTTCTTTAAAAATAATAACCCTCAAAAGAACCCTAAACAATTCCGCCTTGGAATCTTCCTATAATCCATTCAGTGAGCTGTTTTGTAGATAGTTTACTTGCTGTAGATTTGGCCTCTTGTGTTTCTTAAGCTAGCATTATACACACAATAACCTTATGTCGGAGTGTCTATTTATTCAGATTTTTTAAATATAAATCACCTTCAGACATGTATTTTTCCCCACAAATGCTCACTAACAATTACCAGACTTATCTTTTTTAAAGCCACCCATTCACTTACCAGGCATATTAAATAAATATGAAATACAGTTTCTTTTCTCTAAAAAATAAAATGGAATCTGCCATGATGTCTTTCTGAAACCATTTGCTTACTCCTGTATGTGAGCAGCACAGCATGTTAGTGTAGTGGTTAGCACACCTGTCTCACAGCAAGAAGGTCCTGGGTTTGAGTCCTGGGCTCAGGTGTTTCTGTGTGGAGTTTGCATGTTCTTCTCATGCTTGTGTGGTTTTTCCTCCTCGTAGTCCAGCTTTCTTCCATAGTCCAAAGACGTGCAAATTGGCTGTTTGGAATTGCCCCTAGGTGTGAGTGTTAATGGTTGTGGGTGTGTTAACCCTGTGATGAACTGACAAGCTGTTTAGGGTGTATCACACCTTCACCCAGGTCAGCTGAGATAGACTTCAGCCTCATAACATAACATTTGATTTCGGAGTTAACGCACATATGGAAGGTCATTCTTCTGGCCACACAGTCTTGTTATTGTTATTGCAAATAGACATTAAACTAAAACAAAATGAATAACAAACAGGTAAATAAGAGATACAAAGTCCACGAGCTGGGGTGGTTTCGCCAGGAAGCCTTTATATTCAGCTAAAATGAACTGATAATGGAAGAAAAAAAAATTGTGAATAGTGAATGGGTACCTAAAACACCTTTGTCAAGAACCTTTTTAACCCAAGAAGGGAAAAAACATGTACTTAAATAAACTTATCAGATTCAATACACAAAGTGTAAACTTTCTTATTAACATAATTCCATTAAACAAAAAAAAAAAAATGGCCCAATGGAGGCGGATACTGAAGTTTACTCAAGCTGCAATGCTACAAGTGCGTTTATTTGTTTTCTATTTGTTCTTGCTTATTTCTGCTGTTTGGCGCTGACTGATTCCTGAATATGTGCACCTGTCCTCAATTTCACTCTTGATTAGCTTGTCTATTTATACCCTCCGCTTCCTATGCTTAGAGGGAAGTCTAGTTGTGTTTATGGGTGTGTTAGTTCCCTGCTGTTAGGTGGGGTTTTAAGTTTGAGCTTGTCAATGACCTTGATTATTGTGCTCTGATATTGCCTTCATGTTCTTTCAGCTCTTTTTGAAACCACCCTGTAAACAATTTACTGTAGATTTTAGAGCAATTTTCTGGTAAATCTGAGCTGGCAGGAAAATAGAGTAAATAACCCCAAGCAACACCCCCACCTAAAAATCAAAAATTCTCAACTACTGCTGTGTTAAATTGATATATTATCAAATATGCTCATAAGTAGTGTTTATTTAGTGTTTATTGATGTAGTGAATGATTTGTTCTGCTGAATTCTGGTTACCCACTTCTCATACATCCCTGTGAGATTATGCAATCACTGAGTTATTCCACCCATGAGTGGCATAATGCATAACACTGAGTTGGTCAGTTAGCATGACCAATACACAGGCAATCCTTGCACAAGGGCCAATAAAAGGCCACCCCGAAATGTGTCATCTGTGGCATTGTGACTAGTGACAAAAGTGCACAAGTCATGAGGGAGCATGCAATTGGCATGCTGAATCGGAAGTCTGTGATAGCAGTGTCAACACAATTGAATGTGCATCATTCTACCATCAGCCACACAAGTAATGAGTCTAATATTGTAAATCGAAAACTCTTTAGAAAAATGGATGTTTATAATAACAACATAGGTCCTGTGCCATCATGGAATAAGATAAACAGAAACTGGTGTTACATGCATCCATCTGTTCATCCCATCTTGCATCCACGATGCAATGGGCAACTTTTTTTGTTTTAGTAGCAATGTGTGTTTTTAGTGGAGAGAGTTACAAGTCCTCCACTGTCAATATCTGTTCTCTAGGACAAGCACCCATAATCACACCAATTAAGACATAATCTATAATAGCTAATTATGCTGAGGTGCATGTCTTTGGGCTGTGGAAGGAAGTAAACCCGCACAAGCACAGGAAGAACATGCAAACTCCACACAGAAATTACCTAGCTGGCTATAGGGCTCAAACCTTCTTGCTGTGAGGCAAGAGTGCTAACCACTACGCAACCACGCTGCCCAAATTTGGCATTAATTGTTGATTATTTGATATCTACAGTAGATCCAGTTATTCTTCTGTGCTACAAAGCTCATGAGGTTATTCATTCATTCTGAATACAACTTTTACTTTCAATTATTTGTGTCCATTCTGTGTTTTTGATAGTAGCTTTATTTACCCTGCCACACACTTACACAATTTGCATTTTAGAACACCTGAGTTAACATAAGTGCTATATCTGTGTGATTGTGCAGGTCATCTTAAGTGTCCTTTTTAATGAAGGAAATATGAAGTGCATAAAATTATATTTTATTGTATCCTCTGTACTCTATCCTCTTCTGTGGAATACTTTATGGTAGCAATGTAAATATAAATTTGATAGTTCATAATATCAGACCTCATTCTGCCCAGCTGCCCTTCATACGCTGTGCATCATCATTGTTTTCTTGATATGGTCAGTGTTTTCTGTTCATTTTATCCTGTCACAATATTGGTTACCTTGTATTTGTGTTCTTATTGTTTTTTTCACACCTTATGGTTTGTTTAAACCCTCTATTTTTCCTCTGTGTGTTCTAGAAAATATTGCATGTATAAATCACCAAGCTGTGTTTCCATAGACTTGCATAAGTTTGATTAAGTTTCCAGTCTGTCAGTCTGCCTCAAAGTGAAATGAAGGGCAAGCCTTCCAAATTCTCTTGTTATACATGAACATATGTTTATTTTCACTAACAGGTGTTTTTTACTTAAATTTTCAAAGTTGCAATCTGCTGAAATCTTTTTGATTGTTTGCATTAACCAGTTTGTAAAGGCTCTTGTCTCTCTTTCGCAAGAGTGCAAAATCACAAGTGTAGGACATGAATCCTCTCAGTTCATATAAAGCAATAAAAATTGAATAATATGTATATAGATATTAAACTAACAAATACGATATAAACTAGTGAACTTCTGAAAAAAATAAAATTAGGCACTAATACAAATCATATGCATTTAAGAGTCCGATCGTACATATGAAAGAAAAGAATACCGTCCCATGCATTCATATGCAAATTAGTTCTGGATTACTGACGTAAACAGGGGATGATCACATGACTTTTTACATTGCATCCTCCTGTGTGTGAAGTTATTGCTGGTTTTTATTTTATTAATAAAAAAAAAAGTTCATGAAGCAGTTTTAATAGAAACAAACTATGCTTGCAAGCTTTGATTAAACTTGGCTTTAATTTCCTTTTTAATCAGTAAAAATTACTCCTCTATCTCTGTCTACATTCAGGGTTCACACACTTTTTTCAGCTTGTGTCCCAAATGAGAAATTTGCTGTCTCTCCAGTACCTAAACTTGCAAAAATACACCATAAATTGTCATAACATCAACATTCAAAACCTTTTCCACTGTCAAAACAATGTTGAATAAATGTACTTTTCTGTTTAATTTACAAATAGAGAAAACCCCTCGAGTCAGGGATGGAATGTTGGAATTTCAATCTTGGTTAGCGTGATGACGTCAGCAATCATTCACACAATGAAATGCTATCCAGCTAGCAACACATTAGTCACCAACTAACAGGCACACAAAACAAACAGTTCAAATGGTAACAGATGCAAGCTTAAAAGTGACTGGTTTACTTTTCTGCTGTCAAAACACTTGTCCTTATTTTAAATCATTTCAAATTTTTTTTTAAATTGCACTGATAGTGAGAATGTTTTTTTTTATATCCAATTTGTTCATTTTTAAGCCAAAATTATGTGGCAATAAAATGAAGTCAGCTGATGACCTAAATGTACTGAACGAACAGTTTATCCCATAAATGGAATTTTACTTCCCTGATAGCACGAATATAAAATTTGGGCTGAAATAGTGAGAAAGTGGTTCAGGGAGCATGAGGAATCATTTTTTACACTCTAACTGGTACCACCGAGTCCTGACCTTAACCCTACTGAAAGTTTCTGGGATGTGCTGGAGAAGACTTCATGGAGTGGTTCGATTTTTCCCTCATCAGTTCAAGATGTTGGTGAAAAATGAACCCAAATCTAGATGTGCATAAAACAGTCATTCGTTCATTTATTTGTCGAACTGCTTTATCCTACCAGGTTCGCCGAGAAGCTGGAGCCTCATCTCCTCTGACTGTGAGTGAAGGCGAACAGCTCGCCAGTCTATCACCGAGCCATCAAACACAACCATTCGCACACCCTCACACCCAGGTGCACTTTGTAACAGTCAATTAGCCTAATGTGCAAGTCTTTGGACTGTGGGAGTAATTTTCCCTTGCATGTTCAAAATCGAATGTATATAAATGATGTAACATTTTTGGTATGCATATATTTTTGCATGGATGATTCAGCTTTCAAAGATATCAGAAGCAGATGTTATGGAAAGAGGAGTTTTCCAAAAGCCCAAATTCTCCTAATAGGTTTTCACATTTGATGGCAAAATGCTACACTTGTTTTTCCTCATTTACGGAATTTGGCTGACGCTGTTATCCAGAGCAACTTACAATTATCATTTTTATTCAACTGAGCAACTGAGGATGAAGGGCCTTCTTCAAGGGTCCAACAGTGGTAGCTTGGAGGTACTGGCACTTGAACCCCAACCTTTTAGAATAAGAGCTTTAGCCACTGAGCCACCACTGCAAGGTTTGTCAACTGCTTTGAGACCAGTGTTATCTTTATAAAGTTGATTCTAAACGTAACATTAATTTGTAATATTATCATTGGTAATTTGATGTGTGCGAGTGGCACAGTGGTCCAAAGGGTATTCTCAAGTTTCTCAGGAAATAAGATCCTGATGATAGAGGTTTTTGATAATGACTGGGAATGGTGTGTACACTGATCTGCCATAACAATATGTGTATACACAGATTAGCCATAACATTAAAACCAGCTACCTGTTATTGTGTAGGTCCTACTTGTGTCACCAAAACAACTCTGAGGGTGGGCTGTGGTATCTGGCACCAAGTAGATTCTTTAATTCCTGTAATTTGCAAGGTAATTTTCCTAAAACCTTTCCTGGAAAGTTTTTGCAGTATAGCGGGGTGCATTATCCTGCTGAAACAGGCTACTGCTGTAAGAAACATGACTGCCATAAAGGGATGAACCTAGTGTGTAGCAATATTTATGTAAGTTAAGGTAAGGAAGTAATTTTTAAACTAACATCCACATTAAATCTTAGACTCAATATTTCTCAGCAGAACATTGCCCAGTACATCACACTGCTTCTGGTGGCTTGCCTTGATTGCATATTCCATCCTGTTGTATATTCCATCACTGTCATTCACGCTACATGTGACATGGTTTAAAGGTATGTCTGATCGATTTATGTACATGGTGTTTATGTAAATGTGTAACTAGAAGTCTGTGTTTACCCTTCCTAACCACCAGGAGCAGTTCATATCACCTGGAAAATATGTGCCACAATGTTATGAGGAGCCAAGTCTCTTGTGCACCATGTTCACACTACACTATTGGTAGGGATGAGATTATACTTGTAGATTGTAAAGAAGGTGAAGAGTAAGGTTGGCATGAATGGCAGTTGTTCACCAGATAGTGGAGCCCAGTGATATGCGATTGCAATGAGGACCATCTTCCACTGGGCTGATCTTTACTGTATTTAGACAGAGGATCTGCTTCATAGCAAATTAAGAGTTACCCAAATGATTGGCTGCCATCAGATCCAAATAGTACTGTTGGTTGTGTATAATATAATTAAAAGATAAAAAACACACAATCATTCACACTCACACCTAGGGTCAATTTGGAACCACCAGTTAGCCTAATGTGTGGGAGGAAACCAGAGTACCCAGAGCAAACCCACACAAGTACAGGGAGAACATGCAAACTCTACACAGAAACACACTTGCTGAGCCCAGGACTTGAACCCAGAACCTTCTTGCTGTGAGGTGAATGTGCTAATGACTATGCCACCATGCAGCCCTAATAATAATCGATTATTTGTAGCAGCAATAAACTTTGTGTTGTATGTAGTCTGGGATCAGGAACTGAAGACTCTCTAGAATGTGTGCCCTCTGGTGGTGAGCTCCTGGTAGACGTGACACCTATGTACAGTCATTGTCTCAGTACGCTAGAAGCACTTAAAGTTCAAATTTAAATTTATTTGTCACATACAAAATCATACACAGTACAATATGTAGTGAAATGCTTGTTACGACTATCCTGGATTTGAAGAAGAATAAAAACTATCAATATTCAAAAAGAAAAAAAAAAAGAAAAATAACAATAACAATAACTATTTAAAGGACACCAATAGTTAAAAGTCTAATATAAATATAAAAATATAAATGTAGTGACGATAAATAATACAGTGTGTAAAGTGTCGGTGCAGTATGCACACAAAGATGTCCAGTGA
>JAQMYF010000007.1:8000430-8010980 GCA_030014195.1 Neosilurus mollespiculum
CATTGGTCAAGATTAGTACAACATTGATAAACGTTGGTACAACATCCAAACATTAGGACACATCGGCCTAACATCAGGACACATTGGTAAAGATTGGTACAACATTGGTACGACATCCATAAAGACTGGTACAACATCCAAACATTGGGACACATCGGTAGAGATCTGTACAACATCAGTAAAGATCTGTCAACATGAGCAAAGATCAGTAGCATTAAAGGATTGGTACAACATCAGTAAAGGTCAGTACAACATCAGTAAGGATCAGTCAGAATCTGTAAAGATTGGCAAAACATTAGTGAAGATCGGCACAACATTGGTCAAGATTAGTACAACATTGATAAACGTTGGTACAACATCCAAACATTAGGACACATCGGCCTAACATCAGTATTGTGTGAGCCTATCTTAAGTCCTGGGAACACCTGAAACCAGAGAAGCTGGATCAAACCCACACAGGGACTGAAAGCACAAAGTTTACCCAGCCTTTTCTGCTGCGCTTCCATAACACTTACTGTCTTTTGCTCACCTCCATTCCATAATTCCGTATTATCTAAATAAATCCTTAGCTCTGTTTGCAGTGAACGCTATATATTATCTCATCTTGTTTAATAGCTTTCACTGGGAAGTGTCCACTGAGCAAAATAAAGTGGACAAGCTCAGACTCCTGACTGTTAAACCAGGCTATAATCTCAGGCTTCAAGAGATCCATTCAGAAATTCAGCTGACGTCAGTGTCCGAGTGTGCTACAGACCGACTCCTGCAGCTCGTCAACAAGGACTTAAGTGAGTGTTAAAACGTGTTATATGTTCATATAGCGGTTATATTCTGGTTCGCATGTATTTTCCTTAAATGTTAACAGGTAAACATCCTGCATGTGTGCCAGAACCATGTAACCGTAACAGATTTAACTTAATACTATCTGTGAGTAATAAAGTACTTTCAGAAGGCTGTGTACCGACCACTTGGATCCAGTTTTTATGTGTTCGTCTTGAGAAAGAATTTGCTTTATTTCACTGAAATTATAAACCATGATGATGTGAACTGAAACCTTGAAACCTGTGGCTGCTGTGAAACCTGTTGCTGGTGGAAGAGTATTTAAATGTACCCTCCTGAACCGTCACCAATAATGGAGTCTCTGTTCCAGATGAGAGTAAGCTGGCGTCTGTGAAAATTCTATCATTCACTGATGGCGTCTCTTGTCTCCTGCTGAACGGATGTGTCCTGGTACATCTTCAGTGGCAGGAAGGTTATGCTGAGCCAGAGCTGCTGTCTTCCTGTGTCCTCAGCCTGCCATCTAAAACTCTGTTTAATATGTTCACTGACTACCAGCTCTGCAACGGCATTCTGTTCATGTTAACAAGCCCTGGAGTCATACGTATCCTTTTCATTACCTGACATGTTAACCAAACCGGTGTTTGTGTGTTTCTAGATACAGTAGCACCGTAGCCTCATGCTTTCCTGTGTCTGTACTTTTCCCATGTGCACACTGTGTTAAGTACAATTTTATATGAGCTCTGACAGGCAAAGTGAATAACCTTGCTTATGCCGAGGTGGGATGTATAAAGCAGAAAGTGAACAGTCAGTTCTCGAAGTTGGGGTGATGTAATCAGGAAAAATGAGCAAGCATTTAGAGCTGAGTAAGTTTGACAAAAGCCACATTGTGATCCTAAATGACTGGGTCACGTGGGGTGTTCCTGGTATGCCCGGAGAAGTATTTACCAAAGCTGGGGACAGAAAGTTGGGGGCAACCATAGCCTTATGGTTAGAGAAGCGGTTTTGGGACTGAAAGGTTGCTGGTTCAATTCCCCAACCAGCCGGAAATATGTGTGGCGGTGGGGGGGGTGAGCTGCACCTTCCCTTCCCTACCTATCCTCCAATTGCTGTCCGAGTGTGTGTGGCGGCCCACTGCTCCAAGTGTGTGCGCACTCACTGGTTATGTGTGTGTGCTCACTTTGGATGGGTTAAATGCAGAGGCAATTATTTCTCTTGCGGGATTAATACAGTATAGCAAAAAAACAAAGGTGGTCCAAGGCAGGGCAACCAGGTGAACTGGCAAGAGTGTCACGGGAGTGTCGTTGATGCTCCTGGTGGTGAAGGCGAGTACGTCCAGTCTGATCCCACAGAAGAGCTACTGTGGCACAAATTGTTGAACTGTTAATGCTGACTGTGATAGAAAGGAGTCAGAACACACAGTGGATTGCTTTTTTTTTTTTTTTTTATGGGGCTTCCTAGTTGAAGACCAGTCAGGTGGTGTTAATGTTATGGCTGACAGGTAAATACATTCTCTGATATGGGGGTGCCCAAGAAAAAAAAAACATGGTGAAACATTAAGGCAGGATGTTTGATGATTGAGTCCTAACACTAGAGCTTTTTATTAACCTGTTTGCACTGTTTAAAAAAAGGACTTCTTGAAATTTAGGATGCGCATCTTGATAACATTCACAAAATTTCAATTAGGCCTTTCCTTAATTTTATATATCAGATGTGTTGGACAGTACAGATGGGAAGCACCTGGCTACAGTGGATCTCCCTGCTTACTACATATCAGAACAGAGAGATGCTGAAGCTGTGGAGTCTCTTTCTTCCTTCTGCCTTCTCCACATTTCACAAGACCTCAGCACAGCCGTGGCTGCCACCACACAGAACCAAGCAGTGGCGGTTGATCTCAATGATTACTTCCGGTGTGTTTAGTGGTTATTTATATGTCGCTTGCTTGTCTTCCATGTTGTTTTCCCAAATGCAATGGGGATTTATTTACATTTTGTTTTGTACTTCTGTTTATACTGGCATATAAAGTGAACTTTTGTTGTTTCTTGTATGTTTTTGATAAAGATCTGGATGTTGTAGAAGGAAGGGCTATAGATGGTTAACCATGTTAGCATACAAGGTGATTATTATGGTTAAACTTGTAGTTGAAGTTGGTAAATGATTAAATGATGATTAATATGAAACAGGATGATATGAGGCATTAAGAATAATTGCAGAGTTGCTTAAATGGGTGACGTGCTAGCAAACCTCTCCCCAGATGAAACCCCAACGATTGCTTCTACGTAGCGCAAAGCTAAAAAGCATGGAAGAAACATCATGTCTGAATGAAGGCCTTTCGCTGAGGCTTTTCGCTGAGCATCAGAAGAGTGGGAAAATATAGCCCAAGGTCACCAACTTAGCCTCAACATAGTGAGAAAGCCTGGCGTAAACAATCTCTAAGCCACAGTCTTCTCCAGTAGGCCAGGAATTAATGGTGTCAATCGTAAGACAGAACTGACTAGGGTATACATGCTCTTGAGGGGATTGGGGTCTTCGAATGCTCATTTGAAGATCACACTTGTAACGCTGAACTGCTAACACTTTGCTGATTTTTTTCACTCTGGCTGTATAAAATTGTTCCTGATTTTGAACCTACAGTACGTCTCATGGTGAATTGAACTGGGTCTGCCAAGGCAATGTGTAAAAGTAGTGACGTTGCAATCAGTCCCTTTTTTCTATTATGAACATTTTTTTTCCTTTTACAGGATTCACATAGATCACTTGCACTGTCAGCAGGAGCCCAGCCCTCTTCCTCTCATACCCACAAAGCCTTGTGATCAAGACAGCATTGCCAACTCAACTTACAGTCAATCTATCCTGGGTACCCACTTCCAGACTGATCAGTAAGGCAGTGTAACTCTGTGTTTAATGTATACTGGGATTAAATGGCACTTTAAAGGAAAAGAAAATGCATGGTTTAGCACACACTGACGGACAGATCATATCATATGTTTTTCAGGTTTTTGTAACCCACTAAACAATCACTAAAGTAGTGATGTCACAGACCCCACACAGGGCTGCAATGTTTAGTGGTTTCAGCCAGCAGTGTTGTATCATCCGGGCAAAGAATATCTATTGTTTAATTCATTTAATATCCGATATTCAACTTTATTTCTGAAAAAGAAATACATTGACTTACTGTTAAGGCGTCTTTATTATGCTTTACACAGTTTTACCCAGACTTCCTGTCTTGTTTGAACTGCCAGTGATGATGTAGAAAGGACATGGCAGGTTACTCATATTCACCATGGATCAGCTGAAAATACTGGGCCCACTCGACCTAACATCCAGACGCTTACAGTGTTTTGATTGGGGGTGTCACAGTGGTGTAGTGGTTAGCACATCCACCTCACAGCAAGAAGGTCCTGAATTCAAGCCCTGTGCTCGGCGAGCGTCATTTCTTTGTGGACCTTGCATGTTCTTTCCGTGGGTTTCCTCCTACACTACAAAGACATGCATGTTAGGCTAACTGGCTGTTCCAGATTGCACCAAGGTGTGAGTGTGAGTGTAAATGGTTGTGTGGATGTTGACTGTGATGGTGATGGATTGGCGAGCTGTTCAGGGTGTACCCCGCCCTCACCCAGTCGGCTGAGACAGGCTGTAGCAACCCTAGTAGGATAAAGTGGTTCAGTAAATGAATGAATGATGTTTTGATTGGCTGAAATTATAGCAGGGGTGCCTAATGGCAGTCGTCGTGAAATCAGTCTGACCCCCAGTTATGTTGACATTCTAAGTGCCATAAAATGTGGGTTTTTTGTTTTTGTTTTTGTTTTTTTTGGTTTGGGGAGCTGAAATACAGTAGTGATATATATCCTTCAGTGTGTGTGCTAAACAATGCATGTTCTTTTCCTTTACTGTCATAATTGTGTTGGCCCTGATCTGCTGGTGCTCTCCTATTGTCTAAAACCAGACTCTCATCTATAGTGGACAACCGTTTAGCGATGAACACCTCGTGTTAGTATTCCTTCCTTTATTTGAATTTAAAACTCAAGTGTCCATAATAAACCAGACACACATTTTACTGGTAAATTAAAAACTCCTTGATGTGTTCAACATGCTAGACCTTAGTTTATAACCAGTCATTTTGCAATTACATTACAGTAATTATTGCTATGCCTTATGTCTTGACCCTTTGTGCACAGCTCATGGGATGCAAGGCTGGCTTTGCTCTATAAGCAAGCTAAAGCTCCGGTTCCTCAAGCTTTACAGCTGCCATGGTACAGAGACCTCCCTCGCGCTGAGTGCCATCAAGCAGCAGCCACCGCCAAGCTCAGTCAGTCCACTCTGCCACCAGGGGGTGCTGTAATGTCTTTCACTCCACCTGAACGGACCACACCGAACCTATTGGTTGTCTCTGAATTTTCAGCAGTGCTTAGCTTCGCTTCACCTGATAACAGCAGTACCACCCTGGCCTACTGGGACCTGGAGACTCAGAGTGTTACATATCATTACATTGAGGTGCCAGCTTTGCCTGTTTGCTGGGCAGAAGAGGAACACCTCTGTCTGATTTTAAAAGGTGAATCATGTAAACCTGACCATTTTACACCATATCCGTTCTCTTCTATTGTGAAGCACTGCCCAGCTGCTGCAGCCTGAGATATTAAGTTTTCACTTTTTCATTGTCACATTCTTAGCAGCATGAATTGTATGACATCGTGAAAAGTAGTAAAAAGGTCACTTTAGTATATAACGTTTGTGTGTGTGTTTGTGTTTCAGCATCTGGCATGTCACTGGTGCTGTTCTCGGTTTTTCAGGAGGAGCTGCTGAACAGATTGATGGTGTTTGGGAGTGCTGGGATGGTGGACTCGCTCTGCCATATTAATGCTTGGGGTCGCTGTTCAATGCCGATCCACTCACTGCAGGTGCACATCGTCACCTCATATATATCTATAGAAAAACACATGAAAGTTTATAAATGTGTCATAGGCTGTAATCATTATGATCTATATTAATAATTTTACTATGCTTGCAGAATAATTTTGAAAAATGCTAAAACATGGGCAAGGTGATAAAAGGGAAATTTGTGGGGGTGGCTGTAAGAGGGCAGTAGGGCTGAGAAGGGGTAGGAAGGTTTGTTCGCTACGGCGGCACATATACGAAAATTGGTAGGAAGGTTTGTGTTTGAATCCACTGAACACAAATCCATGGCATGGCTACAGAGTCCTTGAATAAAAAGTTGACGGTACAAAGGATTTGTTTGCCTTTTTTCTAGGCAGGACTAAAGAACCGGCAGCTAGACATGGTGGATTTCTTCCTGAAGAGTAAGGAGAACATTCTGTGCCCACACACAAGCTATACATTGCCTGAGCAGTCACCCACCGCCACACAGATGCAGCTGAAAAGTAAGCGTTTGGGGTCTTTTGTAAATCCAAACCGATAGCTTTTTTTGTGTATAGTGTATACATCCAATTAATGAAACATACACCTTTAATTCTATTTAAATGATTTGAACAATTGATTATTTTTAACTGTTGAGCCATCATGTTGTCAGAGTGTTTTCATGGTGTCTGTGCCCACAACCACATTTAAATTTTGTTCTAGGCTGTTTCTGAAGGTCTGCAGGGCGGATCATTCTGAAATTTTGCATGCAGGTTTAATATGCTGTATAGGCATGCATAAGCTTGTTAGTTTCTCAACCCCACTGAACACCTTTTGAACACTGATAGATAGATAGATAGATAGATAGATAGATAGATAGATAGAGAGACAAAAAGTACAGCAGTCATACATACATTTAAACCTTCTACAATAAAAAAGTACTAATTAATATATAAAAAAATAAATAGCTATGGGATTTTGTATGCTAAAATAAGTTGAGACAGCCCTTCCCACACATAATCATATTCATCGTCTATCTATTGCACATCTCATGTAGACAGTGTTTTTTGATTACTGAGTGCAGTTATGGCTGTTGTGTAAAAACTGTTTTTCAGTCTGTTTGTCCTGGCTTTGATTGTTCTGTATCGCTGTCCTGATGGTAACAGTTCATGTCCGGGGTGTGACGTATCCTTAAGGATGCTTTGGGCTTTCTTAATACAGTGTGAACTGTGTAGTTCTTCCAGTGTTGGGAGAGGGCAGCCGGCGATCTTCTGAGCCATGTTTATGACCCTCTGGAGCACTTTTGCACCCCAGAACTTCTCACCCAACACCAGTACCCCAGACCCACACTCTAAAATCAAGTAGAAAGCCTTCTTAAGAGAGGGAAGGTTCTTATAAAAGAGTGTTAATCTCTTTAAGGGTTTTTTTTCAGTCTATTTGTGAACTTTAACACAAGAGTGTGAAAAGCTTCATAAAGTACTTAGTTAATTTTGGGCCACTGCTTGACTTCTTTATGATTTATGACTTATATTTATGGAAACGGAACAAATTTAGGAAAACTCTTTTAAAGTAAGGTGTGTCCAAGTAGTTTACACACACATGAGTGTTAATGGTTTTGTGTGTGTGTGTGTGTGTTTGTGTTTGTGTTTGTGTTTGTGTTTGTGTTTGTGTTTGTGTTTGTGTTTGTGTGTTTGTGTTTGTGTGTGTGTGTGTGTGTGTGTGTGTTTTGCCCTGCGATGGTCTGGAGATATGTTCAGGGTGTAGATAGGCATCAGCCTCCGCGTGACCCCAGCAGGATTAAATGGTTCGGCAAATGAGTCATAATCTGTGTGTGTGTGTGTATGTGTGTGTGTACACATGTAAGATATATAAAAAAATTTCTGTATCATTCTTTTTATTGATTAATTTTCATCAACCCCTTTATCCTGCTCAGGGTCCTGTCTATGGTTTATAAACAGAATTTGACCAGTGAAATTTGTTCTGTACACTAAATGTGTATCCCAGAGGGTGAGTGATGAACAGCTTTAATTGGAAAGAGCATGGTAATCACTCACATGATTAAGCATACAAACCTAATAATAATCTGCCGTGGAAGATTTAATTAGATGGGCTGTACGTTGAGGTGAGGTGGGTGTGCTTGTTAAATGAGAGCAGAATGAAGAAAGCTGTGTACTCAGATGCCTGACTCTCTCTCTCTCTGTGTGTGTGTGTGTGTGTGTGTGTGTGTGTGTGTGTGTGTGTGTGTGTGTGTGTGTGTGTGTGTGCGTCGTCTTCTTCTTTTGTGCTTAGGGTGTCCGCATAGTACATATTTGTATTACTTTCTACAATATTCACCTTGCAAAATGTATGTGACCCGACCTAGCGAAATCCAGTGCTTGCCTGCAAATTACATTATGGAGATAAAGGCAAGTGAAAGTGCAAGCACTGACTAGCTTTTTGATTCTCTGATGAAATAGCTGACACCGTTGCTATGGAGTTTGCAGAAAAACAGTTGGAGCATCGAGTAGTGAGTTGGATTTGCACTTTCGGAGCTTTTTTCTCCATAATGTAATTTGCTGATAAGTGCTGATAAGGTCACATATATTATAGTGGTTGAAAAAAAAGAGGGGGGGGGGCATGGATTTGTAATTTTCATCTGTAGCTAAGATAAATAAATTACGTGTCACAGATCCGTAACTCATTCTTTCATTCATTCATTTTCTGAACTGCTTAATCCTAATTAGGGCCACGGGGAGGCTGGCACCCATCTCAGCTGACTCTGGGCAAGGGCGGGGTACACCCTGGACAGCTCGCCAGGCCATCGCAGGGCAGATCCGTAACTTTCATTTTAAATGATGTGGCACATAATACTTCATTATTTGATTGTATAGTAGCCTATTGTAAAATCGTGGTGAGTATTTAATTCCCGTTGGGATGTCACCAGAGTTGCTTAAGTCAGTACATAATTTCATTATTTGTGTCTATAAATAGATGTGCAGGATCTGTGTCCAGCATTGGATCTGCTTAAAACTGCTATCAGAGACACAAACACCGAGGCTCAGAGTCGACAGTTCTGTGAACAGCTGGTCAGCATAACACTAAACTTCCTCAATGCACAAATCAGAGTCATCGTAACCAGCACTCCAGGTAACATACACTCGGTTTGTTCACAAATTCCTTATACATGCTGGTGTTACACCCTCATTTAAAGTCTTCTCAATATGGTCGATGGGTAAAAGACAGAATGTGTACAAGTAGGGTTGGGTGTTATATGAATATATTATCATACAGCGATATGATTATTTATTTTGTTAGCCAGTTGATTTGTCGGAGTATGGTGGTTTAGCAGAAATATTACGTTTGCTTCAGAACTGAATAGATAGCTACAGTTTTTTTTTACGCCATGAGTACATCAAGGAAGAGTCTGTATAATGTAGCAGGATACATAGAACTGGCTGAATAAAAAGTAAGCCTGTGAAGCAAAGCGAAAATACGGGTAGTGTGCTGGGCTGCTCACATTTATACCAGGTGTCTGATGTGCCCAAACTGACCGTACATGTACACAAGAACATATCACGCAACCCTATGTACTACAGTATACTAAATTTCTTTGACTAGTGACCGGGTTTCTCATTCTGCTGTTCCAGAGCTGGATGCTAACTTGAATGAGTGTGTGAAGATCTTGAATGGTTATATCTCTGAACTGCGTACCTATCTGAGGAGGTTCCCATGGGTGGTAGGGGGTGAGAATCAGACTCCTGTCTCAGACACTGCCCCTGATGCAGCTATTGAGGATGAATGGGAAACACGCTCTGTTGAGGTAAGGGGCCGCTATAAGTACTAGACTATACTGGTCCCAGGTAAAACATGCATAGCTTTTGCCATGAATGTTATTTCAGAAATGTGATTATTGCTGCTATGAATTTTGGTCATGCTATAGTCCGTTCACTTAGCTAGAAGTAATTATAAACCAAATTTTCTGTTTTATTAGACAGTTTAGTTTAGTAACCACTTACTTTTAAAATAGGTTGAGACGTCTAAATCTTACAGACTATATTTTAGATTTTAAGCACATTTAAGCCTGAATAACTGATTAAAAAGCTATATATTTATTTATTTATTTATTTTGGTTATAAATAATACGTTTAGAAAATCTAAAATGCAGTTCCATTCAACTAGATAAATCCAAGTGCTAGTCTTCTTCTAAGATACAACAGATTCACGTGAGTAGTACTCGACTGAACTCGACTGCTAGAGGGGCCGTAGTTTGACATCCCGGTCATGTTTTATGACTGCATGTTTTTAAGCCTGTCAGATATCTTCTGAATGCCGCCTGGCTGATGTTGCAATGTTTTTCAAACAATCAGCTTATCCTTAGAAAGCCACTTACAGGCTAAAGCACAGAGAAAGCAAACAAAATGTTTACTCATCATAAGAAAGAGTTATTTGAATGTTTCAGTGTCCCTCAGACAGTGGGCATAGACATACATAGCCCAAAACTGAATATTCCTCATTCAAGTTCAAGTTTTTCGAAGTAACTGTTCACAGCTAGTTTACTGATAAATGAAAGCATTGTCGAAAAAAAGAATGGCCACTGTTTATATCCTTTTGTGACAAAACAACATTAAAGTAAACGTCTTCCCTCATGATGATATGCATCGACTTTTAAAGTAGTTTATTTTGCATTATTTGGGAAGGATTCCAGGTTTTTTATTGTCTCACCTGTTACTTTGTGACTCACATTTCACTAACGTTCTCAAAAAAAATTGCCAGAAAAGGATTTCTTTATACATAGATGCGCCTTTTGTTTGATTTTTCCCTGTACCATGTTTATTACACTTGGCACGAAGAAGCAATAATAAGCATGGTCATGTCATTTTCTGAACCGCTTAATCCTAATTAGGGTCGCGGGGAGGCTGGCGCCCATCTCAGCCGACTCTGGG
>JAQMYF010000007.1:8011831-8022705 GCA_030014195.1 Neosilurus mollespiculum
CCCGTCGACAGTGGGGCTTGAACCCCCGACCTTGGGATCAGCAATCCAGCACCTTACCACCAGGCCACCACTGCCCCTAATAAGCATGGTGTCAACGAATTTTAGGTCAAGTGGGTCAAACTGATATGTCTTAAACATATTTAAATGTAAAATGAAACTAGCCATCAGACACTAGCCATCAGAACCGCCCCCGTGTGAGGCCTGCTTTACAGTTTCTGCTCTCCAACATAAAACAGTATGCTTCTAGCGCAACCTGCTTGGTACTCCAGTTCAAGTGTCATTCATAAATATCTGGTTCGCTGTCTCAGATTTAAGTATGTGTGTCTCACTGTGTTTTTGTTTCTGTGCATGTTGTAGGAGGTTATCCAGTGTGCCATATTAAACAGAGAGCTTCCACGTGCACAGGCATATCTTCGCAGACACAACTGTCCCGAGCAGAAGCTGGGGGAACTGAGGAAAACAGGCCTGAGGCTGGCTTTTACTTGTCTCACACACCGAGACCTACAGCAGGCCACAAGCCTGTTCACAAACATGGTACACAACTGCACTGACCATTACATACTATATATACAAAATACTACTAAAAGGTACTGTTTTTGAACATGACTTATTTTTTTTTGTGTGTATGTCTCTCTGTCTCCCTTTGTGCCTTTTCCTTTGTCACTCCATTTCAGGGGTTTAATGTAAAAGAGCAACTTTACAAGATCTGTGTTTACACGGCTGATCGGGACTTCAGGGCTTTTATGGTGAGGAAGCGTGTCAATGACGGAATGCACACCCACCCAACCTATTGAATTTCATTAAAAATATGATTTCCTATGTTTAGAACACTGTCATCAAGTCAAGTTCCTGATTATAATTATGGGATGGAAATAGCCTGTAGGCCACATGTTCATGCTTGTAGCTCAGTTTGGTGTTTGAAATTATTAGAGCGCTATTTTTGATGTATTTTTACTAATGAAACAGGTAGATGAATTGAAAAGGCTTAATCATCTCTCCACTGAGGACTTACAAAAAGTGGAGTTCATTAAACAGATTGAAAATTTGTATGCCAGACCAGCAACGAGATGCTCAAAGCCTTTTGACAAAAAGAGGTAAGGCAGTTAATTTTTAATATGCTTTAAGGCATAAAAATAAAATAAAATCTAAAATAAAATAAATTAGAAAAATAGGTCAGGTCATTTCAGTATATTTGTGTTTTGTGTATACTGTATGTGATTGAGATTGCGAGTTTTAGTACATATTAGATCCAGCTATTTAAACTTGTACACGTATATAGCCCTTCGGTATCCATGTGCCTGGTCCCATCTGAGCTCAGCAGGATTTGGCCTGGTTAGTATTTGGATGGGAGACCACCTGGGAAAATCAGGTGCTGTGGAGGGTGATAGGGAAAAGAGTTGGCAACCTATCCTGTGAAAAAGTCTGTGAAGAGAACTCAATGAGGATAGTATATGAAGTACAGATCTCGCGTTTCCTGTGTGTAGGGTTCTTCAAAAAAGCCAGTCGGACGTTGAGAGCAGAAACATACTACAGGAGATATTACATGAACCTTCGTCTTGCTCTGTCGAATCTCTAATTGGCTCAGTGCGTCTGGATTGGGTCAGGCACTGGGACAACGACACGCAGAAATCTGTGCTGCTCTCCCGAATCCCAGACCACCGTGAGTGTATAAATAAATGTTACCTCCTGCTAATTTATTACATTATTAAAGCAGCAGCGACAGAGCTTTTAGGAGAGAATGCATTATTTACTTTAGAGCTAAAAGAATGTGTATCCAGGGCCCATGTGTAAATCCAGTATAAAAGCTGCTTTGTTGTTTTACTGCTTTGTTGTTTTACTGATTTAATGCATTTGCTGTCTTGCCTTAGAGTTGCGTTCCTGTGATCCAGCTGTGCTGTGGTCCTACCTCACCTCCCTCCATGACCAGGACAGGATTACTGCATGGTTAACACACACAGCCACACAAGACTGCCAGAGCAATGCTGCCTCCAAATGGCCCACGCTCACCGCTGCTATTGTGGATGGAAACACTTACTGTAGTGATTATCTGAGAGATCAGATTCTGGACATGCTTGCCAGGTCAGGATTAGGAGCTGAACTGAAATGATGTTTACGTTCCTGTGACATTTGTTTAGCTTTTTTTGTATTTAGGCCATTCTATTTTTAATTCCTGTTTCGTGGAGCCGCCAATGTTAATATTCTGAAAAAAAAATTACATTGGGAAAAACTTCGTTTTTTATTTCCGCCGGTCTTAACTTGCCGAGTGCAATGAATTTTAAAACTGTAACCTTTCGTCGCTCTCTCACAGCAGCTATTGTAACTACATATACATTTGCACATGCATACTCACCTGTTGAAAGTGTCGCCGCACCCAGCTGCTGTTTTGAATCCAGAGATCACTGTGTGTGTGTGCTTACAAAATTCTGGCACACGAGACTATCGGAACTGATACTATCAACATGTGTGATACAACTGGTCATTGCAAGTTTTTTCTAGTTCCCAACCACTAAGTGGCTCGGGAGCTATAGGAATGGGTTCTGTCCGTCCATCTGTATGTCCATCACACTTTAGTTTCCGGACATTTACTTGCTGCGCGCTAAAGCTGGGGCTTTAAAACTTGGTATGCTCACTACTATGATTGCCAGGCTGTGTTTGTGTGAGTGACCTTGACCTTTCAAGGTCACAGAGGCAAAACTGTATATCAGGTTTTCGAACATTTACTTGCTGCCCGCTGAAGCTGGGGATTTCAGACTTGCTAAAACTGTTAAATTTAAATCAAAGCACTGGTTCGGGCTTCTTTAAGAATACAAGAAAGGGCAAAATAAATATATTAATATTTTACCCTTACTGTATTCTTGTTCAGTTGTGTTGTTAAAGAAAAAAAAAAATTTTTTCCCTGTCTTGGGTTTACAAAATAGAACTCCGAACAAGGAATTTTTTTTCTTTACTAATAAGATCTTTTCTCGCTCACAATGTTTGTAATTTTTAGTGTAATGAGAAATCTAACGGTAGTAGAATAAAGGACTAAAGTGCTGCTGTATCATTTTTCCTTAAGTAGAGATGAAGGCCCAACTTTGTGAGCACCATAGGAAACTGTTAATATTAAAAAAAATTAAGTCTTAAATTTGTAAATTAAGAAAAACTCAACAGAATATCTGTTCAGCATAAAATTTGCACATCTGTTAGTGACATAAATTATAAATATTTACACACATATTTTTCATGAACATCCTTTTTTTTTTATCCTACTGAATTTGAAGAAAAAAGTCATGCATTGTTTTTGTGCTCCACAGGCAAGAAGTGTTTGTGCAGTCAGAGATGTCTGACTTTGAACAGCTCCTGTGGAGGTTAGGTCAGGCCAGAGGAGTTATGCAAGACATAAATGGCTCCCCTGTCCCACAGTTCCAGGCTTCTAATGGACAGGACTTCCACACATGCTTTATTCAGTATTGTCTGGAGAACAACCTGCATTATCTGCTCTATACCTACATGGAGCATTACAGGTAAGTTAGAATCCTGTAGTCGTAACAGCATTCACTGGCATGGACAATATGGACCAAAAGATTAGATCACAATATTTTCATACATTTTGACTATAGCAATATTTGTCATGGGCTGCACTGTGGCGTAGTGGTCAACATATCCTCTTCACAGCAAGAAGTTTTCTTTTTAAAGTTTGCATGTTTTCAATGTGCTTGCGCGGGTTTCCTGCAGGTTCTCCAGTTTCCTCCCACAGTCCAAAGACGTGGATGTTAGGATGACTGGCTGTTCCAAATTGCCCCTGGGTGTGAGTGTGTGTGCGTTTGTGTGTGTGTTGCCCAGTGATGGACTGGCAAGCTGTTCAGGGTGTGCTCTGCATTTGCCCTGTGTCAGCTGAGACACAGTGCTCCAGTCCTTCCATGAACCTAGTAGGATAAAGCAGTCTGGCAAATGAATGACTAAATGAATAAATATTTGTTCCGGTACACATATTAGATATTTTGCTCTTATAACAATGTTAAGAGACAAAATAACTTGACATCAGATGCAGACTGTAAGTATACAGACACCAGGGGGTGCTCACACACTCATTTGTGCGCCTCAGAATAATTCAGTTCCTTTCTCCACAGGACACTTATTCATGAGCTGCAGTGCTATATTTTGGCTCTTGGACCTGCACCTGTATTTGCTTTGTTTTTTTCTGTATGTATGTTCTTGGCTGCTTCCTCCAGTTTATGGTAATTAAAGTGCAATTTCTTCCACCTGTGACCGTGTATGCTACTCACTCTCCTACTCCTGACAGTAAGAGTATAATGTAACAGGCCTAATTAAGTTAGTTCTTCATGCTACATTTTACATACTATTCATTGATAATATATCGATACAACGCCCAGCCATAATTAAAAAATCAGTAGCATGATTTGAATACATCACTTCAGAAAACACATGAACACACACGTTCCCTGAACCTGTAGCAAACTCCTGAGATCATTGTTTACGTTGCTAACCAGTGATGCCTGAACTTTATTTTTCAGTGCCACTGACTATTTCTTGTGCCACAGATGCCAGTTGGTGTTCTTTGACCATTGTATGATGTTTTAATCTAAATGCGGTTATATATTATTCTAAACTTTTTTTTCTGTTTAAACAGATTGACTCCCAGTAACTGCCCTGCAGTTGGAGACAGGGATTTATATGAGAGTTACCCCTGGTTTGAGATGATGGTAAAACTGCAGAGCATTACAAGAGATCTGAAAAGTAAGTTTAAAGTCTCTGGAATACCTCTTTTTTTTTTTTTTTTTTTTTTTGTCAGTTTAAAATTATATGTTTTTGGTAACTTTTGGTAAAATTTTTCATTTAAGGTTAAAGTTGAAACAATGAGATTTTTCCAGTAATACTATTTACTGCAGCAATAGAGCAACATAGTTTATATCTGTGTGTATGCATAGTTTATGTCTGTTTACATGCGAGTAAGCAAAAAGTAGCAAAAACTCACGTGATCATCCCGTGGTTTTTGCCAGTAAGACAAAATAAGTTTGCATATGAATATATGCCACATTATTCTTTTCTTTCATATGTACAATCGACTCTTGTTTGATATATGTGCGTATGATTTGTATTTGTGCCTAGTTTTATTTTATTCAGAAGCTCCCTAGTTTATATCTGATTTGTTAGTTTAATATCTACTTTTATTATTGCTATTAACTTGCCTCATATGAAGTGGGGGGGTTCACTTCCTATTCTCATGCTTTCACACTCTTGCAAGAGTAAAAGAGCTGCAGTTTTAAATAGGCACGGATTTTAGCAGATGTAAGTAGTAAGCAAAAAAATAAAAAGTAGCAAAATGTAAGTAAAAACCACCAGATGATGAAAAGTGCTTGCCTTTCACTTTACATGTAGGTCCATTACAAAATATCCATTATTATTATCCATTATCAAGGTGTTAATGAAGAAATAAAATAAATGATAGGGAAAATCAATGATAGGGAAAAAGATTAATTACCTCCACAAAGGAGGTTATGTTTTACCCTCAGACTTTGTGTTTGTTCGTGTGTTTTGTTAGCAGGATTTTGTTATGTGCAAATTTTCATAAAATTGGTAACAAAGGTGGTCGATTTTGGAGATGATCCGCATTTGGATTAGAAATGATCTAGGAATTTTTTTAAATGGTTCTTTAACATTGTAAAATGGGACAATTTTTTGGAAGTGTGGTATTACAACAGCGGGAGCTGTGTACTCAGTTATTTGCAACAACAAAATAGTTATCTGTAGATTTTTATGAAATGTCTGCAAGTGGTGGGGTTTTGGACAAGGGAAAAATTTTTAAGGATGATCTGGATCAAATTTTGGATCCAGGACCTTTTTAAAGGATTTTTTTTTGACATTGTGAGGGCAATTTTGTACATTTTTTACATATGGGGATTGTTGGGCTTGGCCGAGGTTTGCACTCTACAGGTGTAAAACAGTAAGAAAATATTCTATTTGGCCTAATAATTAAAAGGATTGTGTGCAGTTATTACTGATTATTGGGTGTGGGGGTTTTTTGTTTTGTTTTTGTTTTTTTGGATTTTATATAATAAAAATAAAAAATAATTTGACATTTAAGTGATATTAAATTTTGTAAATGCACTTTATTTCCCCCCCTAGATCCAGAGCGGGTTTTTCAGGCAAGTCTGACGAGTGCACAGGTGCTATTACCAGGCAGTCAGGCTAGTGTTAGCAGCATGCTACTGGAGGGACACAGCCTTCTTGCTCTCGCCACTATAATGTTTGCACCTGGGGGAATTGATCAGGTAGGAGTGCTAGTATTCTCCATTTATTACCATTTAACACATAAGTAATTGGAATTGAATCATTAATTCTTTACACTTTCCCATACGACTTTTGCTAATTAGATGTTTTTTCACTCCCCACCGTTAATCTGTCTTATTACGTCCATAAGTAACTATCCACCTAAGCAAGAAACTTCAGAAATTTTGGATGTATGTAGTTCTTCTCGAATATGATTATTGTGTATGTTTGTGTGTAGGTGGTGACAGAAGACGATAAGGGTCAGGATGTCCTGTCTAGTGTTGACCCACAGCTCCTGAGGATGGCACTGAGTGCATACCCCAAACTCAAAGCTGCTCTTTTTCCCCAGACTGGCCCAAGACTCACCTCAGTTTGTGATGTATCAATATACCACCTCATGCAGGTATATAAATATGTTATGCTCAGTAGTGTTTTACAAACAGTTCTAGAATTACAGCATGAACAATATGCCACAGACGTGTTTAACCTCAAATGACCTCACAAATTTCCACAAACTTCTAAAGGAGTGTAAGTGAGGAAAGTTTCCCCCTTTTTCTTTAGCAAGAAAATCCTTCGCCCTGGGAGTTCTAAATTAATGGCTGTTGCCAATTAGCATTTGTGGGGAAAAGGTCTACTAATCTTTGCCAGTGTGGTGCAGATAGACTAAAAATAATCTGCAGCAGCGTCAAACCAAGCTCAAACAAATCTGGACTGTTTTTAACAGAAGTTTTTAACACCTCACAGGGTACAGCATATTACAGGATAATTAAAACAGAGAATTGGCATTCGGGGTCCAACTGCTGGCTTTCGTGAGCTGTTTGACTATGAGCATTTCTCCAACACATCAGTCACACTCTTTCGTAATTAGCAGTTCTATGCTAAGGTTTGTTGGACTCGTACAGACTTCTTACAGCTTTGTCAGCTTCATCCTCAGGCTAGTGATAGTGGTTAATGAGCCGGACAGCCTCTCCACATAATAAACGTCTGAGCAATTAACTTGTAGCAGATTAAGTTAGGACTCCACTTTTGCTGCCATTAAAGAAAGAAAAATGCGTAAGGATGAAGCGGACTTCCTGAAGCGTTGCTGTCTGATTTCTCATTAAGATAGTCTTGTCATTCAATTGAATTGTGACTTTGTGTGCTAGGATGATAAGCTGGAGGTCATAAGGTGCTGCTCACGGTGGGCGTTGTGTGTTTTTTCTTGTGAGAAAATAATATTGACAAGCTATTTTTGTGTAAGATGGACATACGGTAAAGTCCAGTTCAGTGAAGCAATGAAGGGAGTGTGACAGGGTCAAATTAAGAACCTTTGCAGGAATTAGAGGCTAGCAAAGTATCTAAATTTAAAATGCTGCATTTCAGCAACATTCACAGAACCTGAGGCGAGTAATCGTTGTAGTATACACTACACATGAGCGGGGTGGCAAGGTGGCGTAGTGATTAGCACATCCACCTCAAAGCAAAGGTCCTGGGTTTCTTTCTTCAAGGACTTTATGCTTGAATAGTATATATGGATTTAAGAGAGGACACCAGACAGTCCTTTTTCATCTGCTTTTGTACCAGCTTTCATATACTCAATTAATTTTACATAGAGTGCCTTTAATCTGTCTCTCCAAATGACAGCCTGTTTTTTCCACCATTGTACAGTAGTCATTTATATTAATAAAACAGCTTTCTAATGTTTATATTTATTAGTTAGTTAATAGTGTTCTCACTGAAGGGAGAAGTGTTTAAAATGTCAGTACAAGGTAATATGTTTATTGAAGTGCATAGATAGATCATCATAAGTCAGTCAGTGGTTATATACAACATGTAAAAGTCAGAAGGGTTTTGTTCGTCACTGCTGAACTGAAAAAAATCATACGAGATACAGATTGCACATCTTCCTTTCTTCCTTTACAGTCATTGCATCCACTGGATCCCTCCAGACTGTTTGGGTGGCAGTCTGCTAACACACTGTGCACTGCAGGTAGGCATTTCAACATTTTTAAAGGGTACCTGTGGTGAATTAGTGTTACTAGCTCTTTAAAACGATCACGTGGGACATCAGCAATTCTTTCCGGCAACATTAGTCCTTGTTCCTTGTCAAAGTACGTGCGAGTGCTCCGACACTGGGCATGCTCAGAGACATGTTGCCTTCCTTGTTGGCTGTTCCAGCCTGGTAGTGACGTGAACTCATTGGATTGGCTGGGCTGCGTCAGTGCATGCATCATAACACATTATCGGCCAGTGCTGAGCTGTACAAACATCAAGCGCAGAAATTGCGGAAAACATTTCCTTTGTGCTCCTACACCAACTGATGACAGGAAAGACTCGGCAAAATGTTAGCTGCATAAGCCATTTTGAATTTGCCGTCATGCTTATCTCTGGCAACATTCTCATCTTCATAGTTACTAGAAAGTGGCGTCTCACTGTCTCAACAACATTCCTCCCTCTCTGGTTCAAACAAGTAACCATTTACACCCATTTCCTCCAAATTGCTAGCCACAGTCACTTCTTGAACACATTTTTTAATCACCTAAAATGTTGTTCACTGAATAGATCAGCTTGTTTACATGTGCACAAATTATGCTGTAAGGATGACCAATCCGCTTCAAAATACCAGAACTCTTTAAACGATTATAAAGCCAAATCTTGGCCACTAAGCAAACTATATTAAACCTTTTGATTTTTCTACAGAAACATTATCAGAGCTGCCTCATTTCTCCAGCCCACACCTGGTGAATAAGTATGCCCTTGTTGAAAATTTGGACTTTTTATACTATCTCCAACATGGCAGGCCTTCCTTTGCATATGGAATATTCATTACTCAGCATCTGGTTGATTCCAGCAGTGCCAAGCTACAGTAAGCATTCTTTGTGATGTGTTAGCATGCTAGTTTGCTTTATACACAATACAGTTTATACTGTACAAGCTAATGAATGATGTAATGATCCTATATCCCCAATGTTACTCATGCATTCAATGTGTCATTCCTTTTTAACATTACTCAGGCTGAGTCGCGCTGTGGAGCAGACGTATTTTCTGGGCCTCCTGAATTTCAGCTCACCATCTATATCTGCAGCATGTGTGTGTTTTTTTGAGTTATTGGGTGTATGCAGTCTGAAACTGAGGATCGACCTTAAGGCACTTAATCTTATCCTCAAGCTCTGGAGTCAGAACTGTGAGGAGAGCAGTAAGGCCTCGCTTAAACAGTCTCTGGGTAAGATCATGATATACAAATATTTTTGTGTTCATTTTGTTTGAGGTGTGTGGGTGTGTTCATTTTGTATGCGTGCAGTTTTAAATACTGTCAAGTGTTAATCTCTTTCTCTTTTCTTGGTTTCAGTGGACAAGGTAAATAAAGTGGCGGCAGGTGAGAGACAGACTCTAGAGGAATTGCTGTTGCATCTGGAGGAGGCAGTGAGGGACAGTGTGGAGGGCAGAGGCATCAGCAGGTTCTTCCGAAATATTTTGATATCATTCTAATGTCCACTGAAGTTTCATTGTGAAAACATTACCATGTACAGAATAATTTAGGAGAAATACAATAAGAATATTCATGTCCTGCATTCTGAGCCCAAAAGATTCAAGTTCTTATTTAATCATGTTGAAGGTCTTCGTACGAGTCAGGAATGGAGTGGGCTCTGCCTGTTCAGTTTTGCCACCTACATGATCTACCCCTGAGCACCCAGTACCTGCAGGACTGTGCCTCCGATGGTCAATGGCTTAACTTCCTGTTGTTCATACAGATTCACCAATACCCCCCACAACAGGTACCCCAGAATTATATCCAATTACTGTCACTCTCACTCTCTCAACCGTGAACTAAACCACTTATTTTTACTAGGATTGCAGAGAGGCTGAAGCCTATTTCAGCCAACACTGGGTAAAGGCAGAGTGCACCCTAAACATCTTGCCAGACAATTGGAGGGCCTATTTCCAGTTATATGATATAAATTATTATGTCTTCAATCCAAATCCTTCCTTATGTGTCATGTAAAGATAAAGAGATCTTATATATATACACACATACCTATATGTGTAAACACATGCAAACACATATACCTCTATTCACATATTCACACATTTACAGACATACATTTATCCACATATTCACACATTTAGAGACATACACAGAAGGGTGCATGATATGTCAAAGGTGCATGGTGTACACAGGGTAAGAGGTAGAGCATGATGCTAAAATGTAATGATGTTCAAGACCTACTCTAAACATGAGTGTTGCACTCCTCCTCTCCATCAATATAGAGGGCAGAGTGCTCAGTTTGTTTAGATCTCCTGAAGTCCATTATCATCTCCTTTGTCCTGGATGTGTTAAGGTCCCGGTTATTGTTGTCGCACCATTGATGCTGATGCCGGACCTCCTTTCTGAAGGCTGACTCGTCATTATCTGTTATCAGACCTATGACGGAGGTGTCGCCGGCGTATTTGACGATGGTGTTGCTGGTGTGAATGGCAGAACAGTCGTGTGTGAAGAGGAGGAGGCTGAGGACACACCCCTGTGGTGTTCTGTTGTAGAGGATGAGGGTGGAGGAGATGTGGTCTCCTATCCTGATGTTCTGAGGTCTGTTGCTAAGAAAGTCCAGTATCCAGGTGCACAGTGA
>JAQMYF010000007.1:8051658-8068727 GCA_030014195.1 Neosilurus mollespiculum
TATATATAGTATGTATATACAGCACTGTTATCTACACCAGTCACAAATTCAGTTTAATTCAATAGGCGGTTCTACGCGCTTGTGCTGCGAATCTACTGGAGTGAACCGTTTAAGAGAGTCGTTCAGAAAGAACCGATTGATTCCCGATCCGTTTGATTCCCGTTATTACAGCCCGGCAGTGGAGTTGGCGGTGCTTGTCTGAGTTCACCTTTGTACACACTAACCTGTACGGTGTATTCTGTCGTCATGAGGATGGGGATGAATCAGTACACTGCGTATTTGGTGACTTCTGTTTTCCTGGTTCACGGTAGGTTTATAATAATAATAATAATAATAATAATATTTGTGCAGCCTGTGCAGTTTTGTAGCCCTGTAGTGTTTTGGATCAGAATTGAGAGACATGGTATTATGATGGAAATTCACTTGTTCTGTAATACATCCAAAATAATGTCACATAGGTGGTTTTATATTGGGTTGTTTTTTAACAAATTAAAATGCCACTTTTTAAAATATTTTTGAGCTCACTGTAACAAACCTGTAGGAGTGGTGTTTCCAAGCTTTAACCTCCTAAGACGCAAACCCCAGTGTTTCTCCACACCACTTCTGTTTCTTACCACCAGATAACTACTAAACTTGATCGCGTCTTCTGACAGGAAGAGCTTTGATAAAAGAGTAGTACACAGTGTTCCTACACGAACCTACACATAATATAATTGAGATGAAATATGATGTCCCCATATGAGGACAGTGGGGCTTAAGAAGTTAATAATGATGTTGATCTAACTTTGTAACCCACACTCTCTTTCCATGTGTGAACATATAAGGATTTGGTTAAATGGGTCCTTGGTCTCTAAAGGTTTGTTCCCTCGGCTTTCCTTCTAAGGTAATATAGGGAGGAGAGGTGAGCTCTGTGGGGAAATGAAGACGCACAACCCACTGACGAGGTTTATGTACCTTAATCAATTACCATTTGAGGCTGGCGTAGTGGATAGACGTCCGCTTCACAGGAAGAAGGTCCAGGGTTTGAGTCCTAAGCTTGGCGAGGGCATTTCTTTGTGATGTTTACATGTTCTTCCCGTGCTTGCGTGTGGTTCCTCTTGGTTTCCTCCCATAGTCCGCAGACATACCGATTAGGCTAATCACCTGTTTCAACTTCACTGTTGCCTCTAGGTGTGAGTGTGAATGGTTGTTTGAGTGTTGACCCTGTGATGAACTGGTGAGCTGTCCAGGGTGTACCATACTTTAACCCAGAGTCGGCTGAGATAGGCTTCAGCCTCGCCGCGATCCTAGTAGGTTGAATCGGCTCAGCAAATTCATTCATTCATTTACTTTCTAAGCCACTTAATCCTAATTAGGGTCGCTGGGAGGCTTGCACCCATCTCAGCCAACTCTGGGCGAGGCCTGGGTACACCCTGGACAGCTCACCAGGCCATCGCAGGACTTGGCAAATGATTTGAGCTAGATTCCATTTGTAAATTCACGGTATAAAGTAAATTCACATAGTGGTAAGACATGCTAATTGGAACATTAGGCAACTTGTTAGTTATTTCAGGATGTATACTTTTCCTTCCGTTAAGTTTCTGGGTTTTGTAGTATGGTCGGATTTCTCTGAGAGACACCCGTACATGTTGTGAGTGTGGCCAAGAGTACAGACAGGAAATGCGTGATGAAATTCCCAGATCAATATGTTGCCATGCCCTGCGATCGCCAGCCTCGCCGCGACCCTAATTAGGAATAAGCGGTTCAGAAAATGAATGAATGAATATGTTGCCATCTGCATTGACTGCAGACGATGTGCCTTGGCTGATTTGTACGCCCTTCAGTATGTTGTATTCAGAAAATTTGCTCAGGGTTAATACATTGTTCATAATATTTACTAACAGTGTTACTGAAGAACCTTTGATTTGCCAACTGTAGAAATGTTGGAGCTGTGCAGGTACATGTAGTGTGAACTATGTACAGCCAAAGTTATTCTTGATCTAATATTCTAATATGGGTTGATTGTTTTTTTTCTTTGTATTAGTTCAGGTTTCAGTTTGTTAGGAAGTGTAATCTAATGCAAGCTAAGAATGATCTCTGGATTTCATTCCCATCTTGATGTGTTTGCTCTGGGTGTGCAACTCTAGTGACCTTGCAAGGACAGCACCAGCGGCGTCTTTATAAGGATCTCATGCAGGACTATAATCCTTTAGAGAGACCTGTGTACAACGACTCTCACTCGCTGACCGTCCACTTTAGTTTCAGCCTTATGCAGATCATGGATGTGGTGAGTAGCAGTACACACATATACAGACATCTGTTTGTGTGCCACTACTTCATACAGATCACAGCTGTAGCCCATAGTAAAGATAGGCTGTATGTGACATAATGAAGCCCCCACCGCCAGATGCTGTAAAAAATTTAGAACTGAACTGATCTGAAGGCCATTAGAAATCTCTGGCACATAAAAGTACCATCTAAATGAGGAGCATGGGAAATCTGATTTTATCTTTAGGAAAAAAAAAAATTAAAAGCAGTGTCTTATGAGGTACACTGCCGAAGGGTAGGTGTATTATATTTATTTGTAATATATATGTATACGACACAGGAAATCCACAATCTGATTGGTTTGCTGGCTCAGGATAACATATATAGCTATCTAGTGCATGGGAATGGTGAGATCTGATTGGTCAGCTATCTAGGAATTAAGAAAACATTATTTCAAGTGAATAAGGCTTGAACCAAAGTAGGGGCACTCACAGTTTGTAACAGTCACTTGGAGCAGTGTGTGTGTATGTGTGTGTGTGTGTGTGTGTGTGTGTGTGTGCGTGTGTGCGCGTGTGTGAGTGTTCCCGCATAGTACATACTTAAACACCTTTATTTGGCAAGGGATAATTATGTTGTATGTAAGTAGTGCTGTTTAGAATGTACCAAATTGTGAATGAGTGCGTTAAACAGATGCTGTTAGCTACACAACGTTTACTTCTGCTCGGAACACTGCGAACTTGACCTGACCTCCCTCTGTCATAAGAATATGTAAAAATAAACTATGAAAATCTCATTTTTGCTTACGTTTCTTTATGTTTCCACATATTATATACTAAAACTCTTGAAGAGACTAAAAGTGATGCTGTTAAACTTTAGACTGTATATGTGTTTTCATATATAAGATATATGTATGTATATGTGTCTATATGTGTATGTAGGTATATGCACATAATTAGCTTAGTGTAGTTCCTTAGTTGTCTTTTGTGCACTTTTTTAATTGCTGATAAACAGAGAGCTGCTAAACTGATTTTATGAGATAGCTAGATAAATAGATAGATAGATAGATAGATATTGTTGTGTATGTTTGTATATATATGTAGATATTTGTAATTTTTCTTTATATTGAGACTTTATCTTATTCTTTACTTGGTATGGAGCAACTGTGTGCACACAATTTCAGGACAATCCTTTGCTCAAGTTATTGATTTCTCCAAACGCATGTTCTTCCTATGTATGAAAGTTTCAAAGAAATAATGCTAGGTAGGTTGGCTATGCTTGAACTGCCATAGATGTGAATGTGTGTGTTTGTGTGTTGTATCCTGTAATATCCAGTGTTCCAGATACAGGCTCTGGATTCACTGCACATCTGACCAGGATAAAATGCCACACTTCTACCCCATGGCGAGCCTACAAAAGAAAAAAATGGAATAACCAAATTGTAAAGCTGTTAATTTTTACATTGAGTTAAATTTGCAGTTACTAAGCAAATAGCAATGACATTTCTGAAATGACTAAATAGAATGAGTCACAGCTACACGGGCAATCTTGCTAAAAAACATGAAATACCTAGTAAATACAATTACACTTTCACCTTACACTTATTTAACAAGACTGATTTTCACCCAGAAAAAGCACAGAAAAACAGAACCATTCTCATTACTAATCATTACAGAAATAAGTAGCCACGGACCGACAAGTTGTAAAGATAATGATGGAAATATATGTATATACTTATACATATGAACATGCCTCAGAATTTGAAATAGGATATTTGTTGTGTATGTGTATGCACAGCTGTGTTGTGGTTAAAATGAGATGCTGTCTTAGCTGCCATAAGAGCAAAACAAATCACAAAGTCTGACTGAATCAGAGGTGATTAGACAGAATTAACCCACCATAAAGCTCTTCTCTTTCAACTGCTCCCAATCTTATATGATGTAAATGACATTATTCATAATTGTGTTAAAATAAACAACTGGGGATTGGTGAGAAAATACTAATACTACCAATGCTACTACTACTAGTACTACTACTACTACTTCTACCTCTACCAGCAAGAAGAAGAAAAATTTGAAAAATTGCAAGTCCTTAAGTTATTTATTTATTTTTAATTATTGTTAGGTGGGGGCATGGTGGTATAGTATTTAGCACTTCCACCACCCATCAAGGAAGGTCCTGGGTTTAAGTCCCATGCCCAACAAGGGCATTTCTGTGTGGCGTTTGCATATTCTCCCCATGATTGCGTAGGTTTTCTTTGGGAGCTCTAGTTTCCTTACACAGTCCGAAGACATGGACATTAGGCTAACTGGGTATCTTCTGTTAACCATAGGTGTGAATGTGAGCGTGAAATGGTGTACCCCACCATCCTCCAGCTTCCTCACGACCCTACTAAAGGATATTAGTGGTCTGGAAAATGAAATGAAATGAAAAATGTTGTTATTGTAAAAGAATTAAAATTGATTACAGTGGTGACCGTGCTCTCCCTAGGCAAGAGTTTTCATTACTGGTCTTGTTCTCATGGGACTCATTTGGGCGTGTGTGTGTGTGAGTGTGTGCATTGCACGTGTGTGACTAAATGGTATATCGATTGACAAGTCAAGGAACCAAACTAGCAAAATGAACAAGCAAATACAATGGATCAGTAGGAGCACAAGCTCGGTTTCTAATCAAATATTTTATTTTTAAAATGAATTTCCGTAAAGTTCACAAAAATGCTAATCAATCTGTGTTTTCATCAACTACAGCCATGCAAAATATTAAAGCATTGTGTAAAGTGATAAGGGACAAAAAAATACCCAAAAGTGATTGAAAATCATTATACTAAGCAAAATGTGTTTCTGCATTTAATGCACTGAAACATTTTTTAGATTCCCCTTTTTCTCACCTTGCATTTATGTACCTGTTTTTAAATATGTTTCACCTCAACAAGGCATAAAGACTTTTTTGGTAATCTTCAAATATCGATATTTATTAACTCTTTAAAATTTGCATAAAAGAGCAGTATGTAAAGTCTGGGGTATTTAAATATGCGTGCCTATTGAGAGAAGGTATGTGCAGTCAGAAATCCAGTCATTAGGACTGCGAGTAGGTTGCTTGTAAATGATTGTCAAGAGCACTTGAAGAGCGCAAACCTCTGCCAAGCCATAAAAATGACGTACACATTGCCACCAAATGTGCAGTCTGGATCATATCCAGATAAAACTTGGACTGAAGTCAAAGCTCCTCATACTGAATATACAGAGCAAATTTCATTCAAATCAGATGTGTTTTGCAGAGATACCATTTTTTATTATTATTGCTTCTATTATAAAAGACAGATTTTTTTTTTTTAATAATTTTTGTGACCATCATTGTGTGGATTCTTGCCAAAATTTAAATGGAACATTCCTGAATGATCACCTACACATCGTAAAAAAAAATCAGATTGATCTGTCAAAAACTGTGGACAGGAAGCTGCTAACAGTCAAACAAACAAGTAAATAAACCCACACCAGTGAAAACATAACCTCTTTGGCAGAGGTAAAAATAATAATCTTAATATTACCCAAATTGTTGCTGCTAATATTGTGTTACTATCATTAATCTCACTTAGATTTATTTTAATAATTGTGTAGCTTTGAGTATTCCATTTTTTTTTTCTTTTTTTAAAAGGTCCAGTGACTTTTAACTGGCTCTGAAATTTAAATAGCACTCTCAGCTGAGCCAAGTATTTATTCTGGAAATATCAAGCAGAAATATCAGCAGAGTTTTATTAACATAGTCAAGCTATATAATATGCAATAAAAGTCAGAGTCAGAGCCTTTTAAATGCCAATCTAAAGAGCTAAATCATTAGAATGTAATCCAGTGACATTAAGACTTCCACTAAAGTACATCAGGTCAGTATGACTTTACCGTGCCTGACATCATCCCTGCTGAGCCTTAATACACCCACTTCTGAAGTGACAATGTGTTTCTCAGAAAGATCTCCCAGTTCTCTTAATGTAATGATATTGAAAGACTTTCAGATGACAAGCACATTTCATTTAGTATAATATATGAGTTGCACTGACTTTATAATGGTTGTGTTTTTCAGGATGAGAAGAATCAGGTTTTAACAACCAACATGTGGTTACAACTGGTAAGCCTACTTATGCACATTAATATCAGATAGATAGATAGATAGATAGATAGATAGATAGATAGATAGATAGCAAAGCGTCATGCAGATACAGGTCAACAGCTTCAGCTCATGTTTAAACATCTATAGATAATGATGGAAACTGTTGACAATGACCTGGTTAATGGAGGACCTCTTTCGTAAACAAGATTTTTTCACCTATACAACTGTTGTAAACTCTAGAGACAGATGTGTGTTAAAATCCCAGTAGAGCAGCAGTTTCTGAAATAATTACACTAGCTTGTCTGGAACAAACAAAGGTTACTGAGACATTTGTTTTTCCTCATTCTGATGATATATATATATATATATATATCATCACTGCCTAAAAGCAGAGCTCTCAAAAGATGTTTCTGGTGTCCGAGCTTAGGTTTGTTTTTCAGTGCCTTTCCTTTCCCTGATTCCATTTTGTTGGTATTACCATTAACTTATATATTTGTGTCTTATTAATTTAATTATCCATTTAACAAGTTCATGTTCTGTCAAACTGCTCCATATTTTCGCTCCATGAACATTTGTTTACCTGTAAGTCTGTCTCTATACCTGAGTTAGATTGTGTTGTTGTTTTTTTATTCTGCGCAAGTCTGAGCAGTGGCGTATGAGCCTCTTTGTTTATTTATTTATTTGTTTGTTTGTTTGTTTGTTTGTTTGTTTGTTTATTTATTTATTGGCGCTCAGTTTCATTATTAATGAAATTATTAAAAATGATTAATAAAATTATTAATACTTAATACTAAAAAGTAATAAAATTATGAATATTTTTTCACTCAGAAAGTAAACCATCTTTTAAGTGTATGTATTCCAACATGGGTTTTTGACTTTTGCATATTGAGCTTTCTATAGTATATGGTAACATTAAATATTTTTCAGTGGACTAGAGGAGAAATTGATGGATTTAGACAGGTCCTCTTTGTCCAAGCCTTAATGGCCAAGTTTGAGTCGCTGCATTCGGTACATTAAAGCTTATAGTATAGTCTGAGATCATTACCAATTATCCCAGAAAGATTGTGCTCTTGATTAATTGCACACAAATGCCTAAATTAAATTTTCTAATGGCCTCTCTTTGTGTACACTTTGGCTCTCTAATCTTCTCTCCTTTATACTTGACCCAGATAGGATGTCAGTTGTGTTTATTTTTTGTGCTTTCACCCTCTGCATTATAATGTAATTCATTGTTCTGGTTGAACTTTTTTATCATTAAAGGAGGAAACGTGTGCAAATTAAGATTTTAGGGGTTTTGATATTTTTTGAGGTGATGTGGCCCGCTGTGAGAATTCATTATTCACACAAGCACAGTTTCACACCTACCAGTATTCTGTACATCCACACAAATTCCACAGGGACAATTATTTTTCATAGCTGCTGTTCCTTAATGATAGCATTGCTTGAATTAAATTCTATTATTATTAGATGTTCTTCTGTGTGTAAAGTCAAACACATTCAAAGGTCTTGTAAAAATGAATAATATGACTGGCCTTATGGCTCTCTCTCTCTCTCTCTCTCTGTCTGTCTCTCTCCCTCTCTTACTTTCACTTACTCACTTTCATTTTTTTTGTTATTTCATTTGTAAAAGACTTCAGCAGCATTTTCAATGAAATTGTACAGAAATTCTTTCTTAAGTGAGCCAATGAATTTAATTGCCCATGAATAATTGTGGTTTGGGAAACAGCCCTACTCCAAATTTGTAAATGTCCTATCTAACCCTAAGGGTTTATACTTCTTCCATAAATGCTACAGTTACTGCTGCAGGGTGCTGAGTTAATTATCCACTTCCCACTGCTACTTCCTTTTCCTACACTGCTGCTATAATATCCACATACACTGCTGGCCAAAAAAAGTTGTTGGACCGCCTTTAGCATAATCACCATGGCATTGTTTCAAAAAACTTAAGTTACATCAGAAAATTAGTTGAAATTTATGGTGAATTTATGATGAAAGAAATCAAACTACGACATAAAGTCTTCTCCAGCACATCCCAAACACTTTCAATCGGGTTAAGGTCAGGACTCTGTGGTGCCAGTTCATGTGTGAAAATGATTCCTCATGGTCCTTGAAACACTCTTTCACTATTTGAGCAAATTTTATATTTGTGCAATTAGGGAAGAAAAAGTCCTTGAGTACATTCTGGGAGTCAGCTGACTTCATTTGATTGCCACATAATGTTGCTGAGCCTTGACTTGAACAAGTGAAGCAACAATGCCATCGTGGTATAATCAAGGCTAAAGGTAGTCCAACAAAATATTGGAGTGTGCAGCTTTTATTTTTGGCCGGGCAGTGAAAAAATGGCCATGGTGGTGCGCCACAATTTTTGGGTCCCAGTTTCAAGCTGGGTAATGCAGTATGTAGTAAAACCACTTACTTAAGGTACCATCATTGATTCTAATCCAAAACACTCACTCACTCACTCACTCACTTCATTTACTGAACCGCATAATCTTACTATCAGGGTCACAGGGAGGCTGCAGCCTATCTCAGCCAACACCAGGCAAATATGACGTACACCCTGAACAACTCGCTAGACCATCGCAGGGCAACACACACACCCATTCACAATCGCACTCACACTTAGGGTCAACTTAAAACAACCAAGTAGCTTAACGTTCATGTCTTTGGACAGTAGGAGGAAATTTAAGTGCCCGAAGGAAACCCATACAAGCACCGAAAGAACATAAAAACACCACACAGGCATACCCTCGCCAAACCTGGGACTTGAACCCAGGACAAATCAACCACTATGCCACCGCACTGCCCTGTTAATCCTATAAAGTTTTTCTGAAATTCAGTGAATGTCTCCTCATTTTGTGCACACACTGAAAACAAAATATGGCGTTCATACACAACCCTGACTCAAAAGTACAGAAACAAAGTGGCTTAGTGCTGCTACCTTGGCAATGCATGTTCCTGAATTTTGAGGACGGAGCTTCTGGAGAACTGAAGGGAGGTATTTAAAAATTTTGAATTTTTTTAAAAGTTTAAAAATTAACTGTCTTTCTTCAGAATCAGCTACCGCCCCATCACAAGAGCATTGCAACAAAATTATTAATGTAAATATTAAGATGCGTGATCAGATTTATACAACTCTATTGCATTAAAGTCTGAGCTGTTACAAATACCTGAAATTCTCCAGACCCTTTTTCCCAACAGGACACCAGATGCACCAGATGCGCAATGTAATTAAGCACAATATTCAAGAAATTGACTTGGACCAGACCACTGCCAAGAGCGATCCCTCAGCCTGATTACAATTGATGAGGGTCGAGTGAGTTCGTGTTTGAGGTCATGTTGCTCATGATTTGGCGGTTTAATATGATAACCGTCAGACTGGTTGCCGATGCAATACTGCTCTAACCTACGCTTGCCTCAATAAGTCTTTCCAATCCACCATACAATCATCCTGAGTTGTCTTTTTTAAAATAAGTAGGATATATTCCCAAATCTCCACAAATCATTCACTTTATTCACTCACTAGAAAAAAGGTAATCGCAAGGCACTGAAGGAGGAATTTAAGGAGGTAATATATACGGTGACATCAACAGATATTTTATAATGATATAAATTATGAATTTACTGATTGTTTCTTTTTTAAATGATCATTTTTGCCTCTTCAGTACTGGGTGGATTATTATCTGAAGTGGAACCTGAGTGACTACCCTGGAGTGTCCACTGTCAGGTTTCCTGATAATCAGATCTGGAGACCTGATATTTTGCTCTATAACAGGTACAACTGCATAGCAAAACATACATGTATGCAGAAAAATGGACAAATATGGAAAAGATGCAAAACATTCCTATGCACACAGTTCTTTGTTTATTAATTAAATGAACATTAATATTGTAAAGAGTTACTAGAAAATTAGACCTATCAACACATTGGATACACTGAGTAACTGTGCACATGCAAATTACAGTAGATATCATCTCCAGTCACCCTGCGAATGCCTGGTCCCGTCTGATCTCAGAAGCTAAGTAGGGTTAGTACTTGGATGGGAGACTACCTGAGAACACCAGGTGCAGTGGAGGATTAGGGAAAGACCTGGCATACATACATATTTACATACATACAGTAGATATCATTGTCTTTTCCCATGTCACAGAAAACCTAAAAGAAGTTTACATAGTTTACATTTAATAACTTGTGATACTTTATGTGTTGACATAGTGCTGATGAGAGGTTTGATGCCACGTTTCATACCAATGTGCTGGTCAACTCATCTGGCTACTGCCAATATCTACCACCAGGTAAGTTATAGTAGATGATGTTTCCCAAGTCTTAAATAGACGGGCCTGGTGGCATAGTGGTTAGCACTTCCACCTCACAGCAAGAAGTTCCCGGGCTTGAGGCTCAGCGAGGGCGTTTCTATGCGCGGTTTGCATGTTCTCCCTGAGCCTGCATGGGTGTGTCTGCAAACTTTTTGTACCATGAGGGGACTTTTGCAGTTGTTATTTAATATACCTTCAGTGGGCGTCGCCACCTTTATGAGTCCTGGACACGCCCATTCTTCTTTTTATCAGTGCAAGTTATGTGGAGAAAACAACAGGAATGTAATTGTTACACCCATTCATGAGTTGTTTGGTTGGTTTAAGATGAATTTCAACAGTTTGGAAAATGTGTAGATTTTTTGGGTAAAAGATTTGTTTGGGTTTTTTTTGATTTTTGTTTTTTTTTTTGTGGTTGTTGTTCTGTTTTATGTACATCAACCTTTTCATAGCTTTTGATATTAGAAATCTGCAAAAATATTTAAAACATAACTGTTAGTATGATTCAGTGTATTTGAATAATTAATTGGTGTTATTTTTAATACAGAGTGTTGGCTGATATGGACTTTTGAAGATCATTGGTTCTTAACTTTCTTCTTTTTTTTTTTTTTGCATTTTGAAATCTCCTAAATTCCCTACACAATATTGGCCATATCTCAGCAACCAGGCATGCTACCCTAATGATTTTGGTACAAAAATGGAGCTTACTGAGTTAGGGAAATATGCACAAGTCATACAGTCAGACAGATGTGCCATGAAAAAATTCTCAGACTATTGATAGCAATAAATAGAGAAGCCAGTATTCACCTGAAAGAACTATAAGCAAAAGTCTCATCTGCATTTCTTCACCTCATAAAAAACAACTTTGCATCTAAGAGTATTTATACAAATCTCGATATTTTTGGAGTAATATACTGTACACTTGTCAGACTGAAACAAAATGTAGACCACATGTCTACATATGCACAGAGATTGTGCATATTCTCCCTAGAATGCCAGACCCATGGTGAAGGTGAAGTATGGTGGTGAGGGCATGATATGGGCATACGTCATTAAAGGAAGCAATGTATGAACACATTAGAATAGAGTTTAATCTCATAGGCTAAGAGATAATATGAGGAGAAGAATGATGTTTGAACAAGACAGTGACCTTAAGCATACAGCCAAAATAAATCAAGACGGGCTTGAATTGCCTCACCAATATCCTGACTTAAAGTTTTATGGAGGAATTTAAAATTGCAGGGCCATCAGAGGGACCCTTGTAGGTTCGGGAAATTCAAATGAGTGGGTACCAACACCAACTTTATAACAAAGTACTAGTATATTTTGTATACTGAAAACATCTGTTTGGTTCATATTTCTTAGTCTCATAATGTTATGCTTGTAAATTACAATTGGATATATTAAAAAACATAATCAATAGTGTGTAAATGTTTATTTCCCTCACTGTAAACGCACCATTGGGGTGGAGGTGGGGGGGTTGCCACATTGTAGCCATCTCCAAAGATATAGTAGAGAAGATGCATTTCTTTTATGAAATCCTTCGATACACTCCAACAGTTTAGTGTCCAACTAAAAACCCTTAAGGGCAGAGAATACCCATAATACACTTGTAGGGAATAGGGTCTATAACACCAATTTGAGTGATAATACCATCTTATCTCTCCTAATTCCTCCCTTAGAACACTACAGTCTGTGCCTTGGTCTTTCGGTTGTGTACTGTGCATCTTCTTCTTCTAAGCCTTTTATGGTCATGCTGTTGTTTCCACTTTAACCCAACACCAAGAGCATTGAAAGAAGAAATAAATAAATGCTTTCATCTCAGTAATGCATGATGGGATGCATGCAAATAAGTGCACTTGCAGTAGATATGGAACCCACAGAGAGTTTGCTGCATAGCTTTGGGAAAGCACTGAGGAAGCGGCAAAGAATGAGGGAAGGAGATAAGCCTGAAAACCTGGGCAGCTGCTCTGCATTTGGAAATAAATTGGATTAATATTTGTCTTTAGGTGGTTACTGTGAATGTGACATTAAACGAGAGAGTTCGGTGTTGTGATTCTTGCAGGCGTTACTTGTCGGCTTTGGTTTGTTCATTAAGATGGAGTTTGACACGCCGTTGCTGACATGTCATTTGAATTTGACTCGACAAAGACAAAAAGGATTTATGATTTAAGAGTGTTTCCTTCTTCTTTGCCATACTTCCCAGTGGGAATGGTAGGCAGCATGGTCATGAATCTAATAAATAAATCTTGTTTAATACACTAATGTAAAGTAGAGGTATTTGAATTGTCCTATTGTTACTACATGTTTTTGGTCGTAAAGGGTGCCAGTCATGCACTGTATCTCTGTCTCTTTGGAATATACACTGCCCAGCCTAAAACAAGTTGCACACTCTAATATTGCATTGGACCACCTTTAGCCTTGTTTACAGCATGTAATCACCATAGCTTTGTTACTTCGGGTGGTCAGGTCGAGGCTCAGCAACATTGTGTGGCAATAAAATGAAGTCAGTTGATTGACAACTGACAACCTGAGTATACTGAATGACACGGCTATCCTATCACTGGATATTTTCTTCCCTGATGATATGATTATAAAATTGAGACTCAAATAGTGAAAGAGTGGTTCAGGGAGCATAAGGAATCACTTTCACACATGAACTGGCACCACAGAGTCCCGACCTTAACCCTACTGAAAGTGTTTGGAATACGCCAGAGAAGATTTTATGGAGTGGTTCAGTTTTTCCATCGTGAACAAAATTTTGGATGGAATAAAAGTCATGTTGCTTCAGTTTGTTGAAACAATGCCATGGAGATTGTGCATTGTAATCATGGCTAAAGGTGCTCCAACAAAATATTAGAGTGCGGGACTTTTTTGTGGCTGAGCAGTGTATAATCAGGTCAAACTGACTCTTTTTAAACATTTACAGGAATTTTTAAGAGCACCTGCTACATTGATGTGCGCTGGTTCCCCTTCGATGTTCAACGGTGTGATTTGAAGTTTGGATCCTGGACGTATGGAGGCTGGTCTCTGGATCTGCAAATGCTTGAAGTAGATATCACAGGCTACATGGCCAATGGAGAGTGGGATCTAGTGGGTACGTTTCTACAGACTGATAGAGTGTATAACTGACCGTTAAGAACCCTAGGATATATTAGGATATTTATGAGGGAAACCTGGCCAAAGACTTTTAAGCAACTAATTCCCTTACATGTATTTAAGGAAGAATTCCCTGATGCAGCCATGGCATTCACAACCCCCAACCTCGTTTCCCTGAAGATTTTTTGAAATTTTTGATATTGTTTGGAAATAAGCATGCAGAATGCCTTGTAACAGCAGTAATCAGCTGTGGATGCCGTCTCTGTAGTCTTATTTGAACATAATAAAACATTCATACTGGCTTTTAGAAATATCAGTGGACCTGAAGATGAATAGGTTCTTTAGTGATATAACAGTTGCCAAAAGGGAAAAAACATGCATTTAAAATAGAATACAAAAAGCTTGTCGCATTATTTTTGTATCTGTGCTATGAAAACTAAAATCCATCCAAAGTATATCTAATTATAAGAGAAGTGTTACTTATTGTTCAAGAAATATCAAAGCCAAGCTGAAAATTTGTCCGTAACCACTGATAATGAATTCCTTTTTCAACGTTTCTTCTGGTCATGGCTGCAGTTATGAGGCGAAGCTAATGGCAGGGTAATGAGGATTGGAATCCTGCTTCGTGGTCAGTTAAGAGATAAAGTACCCCTATTTCTTCAGGGAAATCAGGGAGCATATGAGGGAGGGAAAAGGAACAAATGCCCTGAGTCAATGGGCTGTAGAACACCCCCATAATTGAAAATCATGTCGAGATAGAAGCGACCACTGGAGAAAATTGGATTATTCCTCTGGTACATTGTTTTTGTGATGGTTCAAGCGGTGCTTTGATGAATGTTACTGTGAGTACAAGTAATATTGTGGTCTCAAACCTTATTTTTCATTGAGTTGGACACTGTGAGTGGCACATTAATGAACGTCGAATGTGTGGGATCTGTTTATATATCTTTAAAATTAGATTGATACTTACTATGAAAGTATGATCGGCATAGAAATGTTACCTTTTTTGGTAAGAGTTTTACCTCACCATAGAGGTGCCTGGACAGAGGAATGAGAGGTTTTACGACTGCTGTAAGGAGCCTTACCCTGACATTACCTTTACACTGGTGATGAGAAGAAGAACACTCTACTATGGCCTGAACCTGCTCATCCCCTGTGTGCTCATCTCCACCCTTGCATTACTGGTGTTCCTGTTACCTGCTGACTCAGGGGAAAAGATCTCTTTGGGTAACACACACACACACTCACACACACACACACACACACACACACACACGATGTATAGACATTTTCATACCGCATGGCTATGTTAAGACATTTGATTTTGAGAACAAAAGATGAATATGAGACAACAGCATTTATTTCCTGATATTTACATCATGGCACTTTTTGTTTAAACCCACCCATTTTTCAAGAGATCAAAAATATTGGATCAGGAGACTGAATATTATTGCTATTGTTGTGAGCCCTAAGTTTTATTTATGAAGGACTGCATTTGTTGTTTTAAAAAAATGGGTTAAACCAACACAAAGACCAGAAAGCTGCCTATTGAATAAAAGCAAGCCAATTTTGAAGCTTTAAAAAGGAACATTGATCAGAGTTATTGCTCAAGAACTGTGCATAGCCAATACAACAGTTTAGAAAATATCCAAAATATGTAGGCTAATTGGTCAAGGACGGTGGAGGAAGTATCATGACTTGGGCTTGCATGGCTGCTTCTGGAATGGGCCTTCTGATCTTTATTGATGTAACTCATTATGATAGCAGTTGCAAGCAGTGGCTTGCAAAGGTATTCACCTCCTTGGCATTTTCCCTATTTTGTTTTCTTACAACCTGTAATTTAATTCAGAATACACAAAATATTCCAACTTGGTGAAACGAAAATAAAATAATAATGTATTGCATATGTATTCACTTTGCTATGAAGACCCTAAATAAGATCTAGTACTCCCAATTACCACTTGATAAAGTCACTTGATCTCAGTGTGTGTGTGTGTGTATATATATATATATATATATACATATACATATACATATACATCTTTTTGGAAGGCCTCAGAGTCTGCAACACCAATAATCAAGAGACACCAGTGCAGGAAGCTCTCCAAACAGGTCAAAGACAAAGTTACAAAGAAGCACAATCCGGGCTGGGTTATAAAAAATATTTGAAATCTTGAAAATCCCACGGAGCACTACTAAATCCATAATATCTTCCAAACATCACAAAAAGGGAAGAATATGGCACCACAAGAAACCTGCCTAATGATGGCCGTCCAGCAAAACTCAAATACCGGGAAAGGTGGCATTACACAAAGGTATCAAAGGTAACCCAGAAGGAGCTGGAAAGCATCACAGCAGAGACTGGTGTATATGTCCCTAGGACCATTTTGATCCAAACAGTCCACAGTGTTGTGCTTCATGGAAGTGACCAGGAAAAAATAAGAAAGTGTGTTTACAGTTCACCAAATGTGGGAGACTCTCCAAACATTTGGAAGAAGGTCCTCTTGTCAGATGAAACTAAAATTGAATTTTTTGGCTATCAAGAAAAACATTAAGTCTGCTGTGGGAATGTTTTTCATCAGCAGGGCCTTAAATTCTTAAATGATTTGCTTTAAATGATTTTTTTACTGACAATTATGGACCAAACTATTCAAAGACTTGTGACAAAAACTCTCTACAATGCTATTGTAGGCAATGAGATCCAAAAAAAGTATTCTGACAAGTATATTGAGATAAAAGTATGGCTAATAAACAATTTTCGGAAAGTGACGCAAATTAAATTTTTTTGACTTTTGCATAGCATGAATATACTTCAAACCATATGGAATGGTTTAGCGAAGGAAGAAATAAAAAAATACAGTGATGCAGTGATGATAAAACACTTAACAAAATGAAGATAAATCAGAAGCCAAGTACTATTCAAGTATTTATTTCAAGTAATATTGGATCATATGAATGAGAATAAGTAAACAAACAACAATATAGAGTAATAACAAAAATAACAGTCTATTTTTTGAGAAAAAAGTCAAAATTTACTGTGGCCACCCTTTACTTTGATTACAACATTAAACCTTTGAGGCATAGTGTTCACATATTTTTTTAATTTCTTCACTCACTAAACCATTCCACATGGTTTGAAGTTCCTTCATGCTGTGCAAAAGTCAAAAAAAAAAATTTTTTTAATTTTTTTGAAAAATTGGTATTTTCCGTGTTTTTGTTTATTAGCCATACTTCATTCATTCATTCATTTTCTGAACTGCTTATTCCTAATTAGGGTCGCGGGGAGGCTGGCGCCCATCTCAGCCGAC
>JAQMYF010000007.1:8097720-8114853 GCA_030014195.1 Neosilurus mollespiculum
TCATCCCGACAAGCCTGTTTCGTGGTTGCCCACTCATCAGGGGATTTATATATATATATATGTGTGTGTGTGTGTGTCATGTCCTAATGAGTCTAGTTGGAAAAAAAGGGGGGAAATTGTTTTATTGGATATTCAAATCTACAGTTTAAGGTGTAGATTGGACTTGGTGCAGCCAATCCAGAGAAATTAGTGAAAGATTTTAAGGTATTATCTTAAAATAAACTAAAATTGGAATCAGCTGTAATTTTGATGATGTGGAAATGGAAACAGCACACATTTATATGTATACAGCAAATTACAGTATAATATTTTGGTGACAGAAATTATAAATCAGTAATTATTTATGGCATAGTTGGACAAATAATATGTGGGTAATTTTGATGCACTCTCATTTCAAATCATTAAATGTCAGAATAAATATTTACTAACTGGACTCAGGGGCATGAGCAATATTCCTTATACGTTAAACTTTAGTGAATTTTATAAATGGTGTTTATATGTTTGCTATATATAATTAATTAAATGTCTTGCTTTGAATTATCATTCAGTGGGTTTCAACTGACACTGCACAAAATGACATCCTCTATCTATCCATCCATTCATTATCGATATCACTTATCTATCAGGGTCAACGGGAACTAGAGCTAATCCCATCTGACCTTGGAGAGACGTGGAGTACACCCTGGACAGGACACTAATCTATCATATGGCTAACATAGATAACAGTGCTGCTCCTGTGGCACCTTAGAAAAACATATTGAATATAGGCAAATTTAATATAAATGTGATATTTCCATTTCATGCTTATGCCTTCATTGATTCACTCATTTGCCAAACTGTGTAATCCTACTAGGGTTGCAGGGAGACTGGAGCCCATCTCAGCCAACTCTGGGTGAAGATTATTCCTGGTTTGAAATGCATTTACTATGTCAGTTTACTTAGCTCATTCATTTGCTTTGATTTAAAAGCCTAAAATAGTTTTGCTTAAAAATTCCAAAAATTTTGTCAAATTGGAAACATCTGGCAATAGAAGAAGATAATTTGTTAGGTTTCACAATCATTCGCCAACCATTCTTACCCTGGCTTTACACTGGGGCACATTGTCCACAATCTCCACAATTTGAGATAATCGTGAGGAGTGTGGGGGGGTCATAGGATCAAATCATGATGATCTTGAGGGAACTTGGTGGATTCGTGATGATCACACTCAAAAATTTTGCCACAACTATTACAGTGTATTACAATTTAACTCTAAGTGCAGAAGAGCACAGTAGAGCATAGCAGACCATAACGGAGCGCAACAGACCTTGATGCGCCATCGTAGGGGATCTTGATGAACTTGGAAACACGATTCCTTCAAGTTTAATTTCCTGGATGCACCCTGCCTTCTTTTTATACCCTGATCGCGATCCAAGAGTGCTCATAAATCATGGAGCTATGTGCTTTTTTTAATCACGGAGATCACGTACACTGTGCCCTAGTGTAAAGTAAAGTGCCCTAGTGGAAATCCAGGGTTACTAAGAAATGTGTTCTTGAATCTAACTTTTACAAAGCTTTCGGCATTCACCAATAATTTTCTTGGCCTCTGATTTCAGGTCAAGCCACTTTTTAATTTGTTCACTTTTAACACTACTACATATAATAACTTATCTGGAATTTACCTCCTGCAGCGGCACTTCTATTTCAGAAGAAGTAAAATTATTCTGTTAGATTCCACGGCTGTACTGCCTCACAGCAAGAATGTCCTGGGTTCGGCTCGGGCATTTCTGTGTGGACTATGCATGTTCTTGCATGGGTTTCCTCCAGGCTCTTGGGTTAGCAGTCCAAAGACATGCACTTTAGGTTAATTGTCTATTCCAAATTGCCCCCAAGTGTGAATGTGAGTGTGAATGGTTGTGTGTGTGTGTTGGACCTGCAATGGTCTGACGAGTTGTTCATGGTGATTGCGACCCTCGTAGGATTAAGCAAATGAGTGAGTGTTAGATTCGGGCACTCCCGCAGATTTGCATGTTTGCTTTGCAATTATTTCCATCTTCATAAATATTTGTGTGCAACACTATGTTCTTTTATGGGGATTTAAGGGGTTTTCACATATGCTAATTAGAGCAACTAGCTTGCATTTTCAATTTACGAAGACAAGGGGATTCATCAATCTAAGAACACAGCAGTGGACAAATCCAAGGTTTAAGAACACATGCAGGAGTCCAACGCAGACTTTTCTTACAAATTTTCTTAAATTCTTCAAAAATTCTTAATTCAAAAAACTTGAGGATGATGAGAAATGAACTCCAATGTTTTGTTCAGTGTAGTTCTATAATACTAGATAAATACATATGATAATATTGTAATATTGAAGATATATCATTGTATATATTTTTTGTATATTAGATTGTATAGTATTAAATGAAATTAAATAAAAGTAATTTGCCACATTATGTGAGCATACCTGTGCTTTCTTTAGCTTTAGTTGAATGTGCATTGGTGTTCGGGGTCCTTTGGTATCCACTGTGGGCATGGCTTCCCTCACCTCATAAGCAAACACAACTATTTTACTTAGGGCAAAACAACCTGCCTCAAAGACTTTATATTGTACCACAATAACACCCAATCCCCCAATATTACTTCAATTCCCATTGCATTTTAATGATAAGTTTTTATTGGTTTTTAAATGAATGTCAAAATCCTCCACACTGGTAATAGGCTATAATAATATTTATTTGCAGTACAATTAAACCTTTAACAGTTAAACGAAAACACAAACTGTAACACAACTTTCAGAATACTGAGGGCTCTTTAGATCTGGTGGATTGTTAAGGAAATTTAATTGTATGCTGCTGGGATAATTAATTAATTAATAATTACCTTAATTCATGATAAAATCACTCAGAGTCAATACACTTCCTGATCATGCTGATAATGTTGATTTAGTGTAATTAATTATAGCATTATTTAGCATAAAAGAAAGTGTAGAATAGTAGCCATGATCTTGGCTGTTGTGCCATTGTCTACCCAGCAAACTAGATTTTTATGAGCTAGTGTGAAGCTCAAAATACTATCACCATTTAATAAATACTAGCCATTTATCCCAATCAGATTATACATACTCACATAATACATGATAACAGATATTCCCTTATTCACAACATAATTCCAGATCCTGTGTAAACATATAAGGCGTCCAGTTTTATGTTATTTGACAGTCTGAAAGTGAAAGATGGTAGCAATATGTTCTCTGGATTGTATAAACACAGCTACATACCTTCTTTCGATGTTCATCATAGTGCTCCTGGTCCCATTTCTTCTGCAGGTATTTATTAGCCGCAGGTTTAAGTGGCTGGTAAGCTTTATGCATGCCTGTTACAGATGCAAAGGAGGAACGCTCTAGAATTCAGCAGGTCCTATATGCTTTTTCTTTGTTTTATCTCCCTGACGATTCTACATATTTTCTGTAATTTTAGACTAAATGTATTTTAGTCATTTAATGCTGAAATGACGTTGAGTGTGGGAGACTGTAATGCCTCTGGTCTGATGCGTGCTTATGTGATGGATGTCGTTTAGAGCACAGGCCAGTCAACCTGTAACAGGCTCGGTGTGTGACTGAGAGAGGATCAGATGTCAATAAATTATTAGTGTTCACTCACAGGACCTCAGACTTGGGCTTAATACAAGTGGAAGAACAGCAGTAGAGGTCTCCTAATATTGCTAAATAATGACAGTCTAAGAATCATTCTAATATGTTATGATTTCAATAGTTACAGCTCATTCAAAGTTACTAGAATTGCACTCTATATATGTGTGATCCATCACATATCAGGTATTAAGTCATATTTTGGGCTATATGAGTTATGTATATTTACATACTCGTGTATATGGGTTAGGTGTATTCCTGACTCAATAAGCTTCATTTTGGTACCAAAGTCATTCATGTAGCAAGTCTGGTTGCTGAGAGATGGCCAATTTTGTGCAGGTAATTTAGGAGATTTCAAAATGTGAAAAAAAAAAAAAATCAAAGTTCATTAGCAACCACCACTCTATTAAAAATAACACTAACCATTCTGGAATCATACTAACAGTTATTTTTATTATTTATGTAGATTTCTATTATCAAAAACTATGGAAAGGTTGATGGACAAAAAAACCCACAAACAAACAAACAAAAAAAAAACACACCTGAAGCAGAAAATCTACACCTTTTCCAAACTGGGGAAACTCCTCTAAAACTGACTAAATACATTTGATTGGCTCATGAATGGGTGTAATAATCACATTTCTATTGTTTTCTCCAGATAACTGGCACTGATAAAAAGAAGAGTGGGTGTGATCAGGATTTATTAAGGTGGCGATGCCCAGTCGAACCAAAATTTAGTTCCTTGCAAGCTAACCGAGTTGATTTCTTTGTTTTCTTTGCAGGCTTATTTCTTACAGCTGTTTCTTTTCTTTTTTTTTTGGCCTGCAGCCTTTTTCTTTCTAATAGCTCAAAACTGGTCCATGCATCTTAATATCTGTTTTGATGTAATGGGTCACATACAGTTGAAACCAGAAGTTTACATAACCTTTTTTCTTCCGACTGTCTGACATTAAATTAAACTAAACTTTTCCTGTTTTAGGTCAGTTAGGTTTACCAAAATTATTTGTATTTGTTAAATGCCAGAATACTGAGAGAGAATTTTTAAGAGAGGTGGTTGAAGGACAACAGAGAGGGAAAAAAAGGGTTATGTGTCTTTTTATACAGTGAATGTAAACTTCTGGTTTCAACTGTATAAGAATTTTGAATACATGGATTTAAGCACTACCCAATAGCGGAGATGTCTCTACCGATAGGCGTCCAAGCCTGGGTTTGCTTTTTACTGCCTTTCTGATTTCCGCTTTCATTTGTATCACCTGTTTTGTTAACTTAAAGGTGTCCATTTACTTCCCAGGCATGTTAAATAACCATGAAATACAGTGTTATCTCTTGGAAATTTAATGGAATCAACCACAATGTTTTCTTGAAACTATTTGCTTACTCCTGTACACAAGTGTCAGTGACCCCTGCAATGGGCACGATTCAACCAAAATGAACTGATTATGGAAGATACAACACATAGGATATGCACTAGTGATTGGGCATCTTTAAATTTTTTGATTGTTCTGTCAAGCTTCTGATTTCAGTGTTTGCTAAATTAACATTTATTTATCTGCATGTTTGGCTGCTTTCCTGAGTTACATTGGGTCTTTTTTTTTGTGCGTGTCTGAGCAGTGGTGCATGAGCTATGTGGGTTTCAGTCCGTTATTAATAATAAATCTTTTTTTTTTTTCCTGTTGCTGCCAATCGTCATAAAAGTCAGCAGTACATAACAGCCAAGGAGTATCAATTCAGCTTAATGAGTTTCCTGTGATGGGCACACATGGACAATGGACAGGACACAGGACAAACATCCAAGCCATGTTCCATGCCTATGGTGCTCCGCTATAAATAGATTTAATCTCTTGGAGAATTCATATCTTTAACAAGACATATGGTTCACTTCTACCTGTCTTTACAGTCACCCACAAATAATATTTAGCTTTGGCAGGACATGTTATCTGTAGTAAAGAACTTGCTGGCAAACTTATTTTCTGGAAATCAGATGCAAAAAGGAGAGTTGGCAGTCCTCATGTGGCTTTGAAAAACATCCTGGAAGCTGACATGAGCCTTGATGGGGATGAGCTAAGAGCTGCAGTGACTGGCAGAAAGTACTGGCAGTCCTATTTTGTTGTGGTTTCACCTACACCTCAAGGCATTGGATGATTTAAAGCAGTGCAAAACAGGCTGTTATTTAACAGAACAACAAAAAGATTAAATGCCTAATTTGTGAAGAATTATATGATCATTTAAGGGCTACAGTAGTGGTACTCTTTTCTTCCACTACATTACGTGCAACTATAAACAGTTTAACGAACAATGTGTATATCATAAAAAAACGTGCTTTATGAGAGGAATAAAAGAGTACAGGGTGTGATTTTATAGGAATATAAACGACTTTCATTACATTACTTGATCTGATGTGTTTAATGAGCAAGCAGGCTCTATAGTTCATTTTCAGTCATCTTCTGAACCGCTTAATCCTAATTAGGGTTGCGGGGAGGCTGGCGCCCATCTCTGAGCGAGGGCAGAGTACATCCTGGACAGCTTGCCAGGCCATCACAGGTGGCTCAATAGTGTTAAAGATTAGTACGAACTTAAATACTCATAATAATACTGAGTATAAAACTTTAGTTTACTTTAAAATTTAAGAATGGTTTAAGTATAACACTTACCATTACTCAAAATTACCCTGGTGCATTTCTCGGCAACCAGCTAAGTGGTTACATCTGAGATAAAGCAGTTTACTTTTTCATCATCATTTCATCATTTTGGATCAAACAGGGTTAATACTCCCACATTTCAAAGGAAAATTAAAAAAATGATAAAAATTCATATATATATATATATATATATATATATATATATATTATATTTGCACACATGAAACTTTACTCGATACAGTTTTTATTCATCATGTTTTAAAGATGATCATCCTCCAAATGGTGGCCATCATCGTCTATACACCCTTGAAGGGGATTTCTGTAGGCTGGCGTGATGGGTCATGTCGGGTGGAACAGCGGCTATCTCCTGCTAAATAGCAACCTTAAGGGCTTTGGGGGATGATGAGTGTATACTCATGATTCAAAGTAGCCTCACAGAAAAAAAAAAAGGGTGAGGTCAGGGGAACAGGCGGACCACCAACATTGCCATGCAATGAGATCATCCTATCCGGAATTTCGTTTAGCATTTCCGATGATCCTCAAGCTGTGTGTGCCATATCTCCATCTTATTGAAACCACACGTTGAGTTCTTCAAGCTTGAGGTGTTCAAGTTGGGGTTGGGCTATCAACAGACCTCAGCATCGCCTGTCCTGCCTCACTAATATTAATATGTGCAATAATGATGAATAAAAACTGTACTGAATGAAGTTTCATGCGTGGAAAGAATAATTTGATTGTCTTAAACCTCCCTTTTTTTATTTACCTTTGAAAAGTACAAACAGGACATCCAACATGATGCCAAATCACTTCTAGCCACCAGATGGCATATTTGCTCCTTGCCTCACTGGGTGACTGGTGGCCATGTTTTGCAGTGCAGTGCACTTCTTAATGTGACACTGTGAGAAAAAGACAAATTTTGCATTAATAAGCATGTTTCTCTGAACACAGTTATGGTCAGTTTGAACTCATTAAGTTGTATCAGACGCAGTGGGATAAATCTCACTTCATCTAAGATAAACTGGCCAAAGAATGTTTTGAATGTTCTACTTGTGAAATCTGATAAGGCAGTAGTCAGTGATAGAAGAGAGCATATGCCATCATTCCCAACCAGAGAGCAAGAACATATAGTATAATATAGTACAGTATATGCTTGTTTAAATTTCTGGACAGGTTATGGACGGCTATGCAATTAGATTTGACGTATCTGTCAGTGATAGGACACTCATGGTATGGTACTGTGCAGTTCTGAGCTATTTTATTAAGATTTTCAGCTTTATATTCAAAAATTCTAGTTTGCTTTCACTTTAAATGCACAGCTAGACATGCAGTTACAGATATACATGCACCCTGAGTGACTCATTCTTCTATGTATGTACAGGGGAGATATGGGAGTTGGTATGAGCAGAACGTCGTGTTAATTTTTATGCCTGAGAGCAAATCCTTTCACTCTGTCCATCTTTCGTGCCCTCTCTAACCCCCCTCTCTTTCTTTCAGCCGCTCACTCAATTGGAAAATGTGGCTATGACAGCTTTAACATCTGCTCCCGTCACACAGTACACACATCCCCTCCCCAGCATTCTCCTCCTCTCCTCTTTCTCTATTTTCTGTGTGGGTGTGTGTGTATGTGTGTGTGTGAGTTTGTGAGTGTTACACACACAGCTACTTCACATTAGATTCAATAACAAATTGACCCGGAGGGATGTGTTTAAAGGCTGCACACTGATTTTCTGTTGGCTGGGTGAAGTACTCCTGTTTAAACATGACTACTCCTCTTTACACTGTAGCCAGATAATTCTGGGGTGGGGGAGGGGCGGGGTGGCGGGTGAAGGCTGATGACAGCTTCAACAGATCTTGTTCGGCCATGAAATAAGTGAACTCCCATCCTGAGCTCTTTAGGTAAAGACCTGTCTATTTTGAAGCTCTTGAGTAGATGAGATTAAAGAGAGGTGCGAATCATTGGGTAATTACCAATGGCTCATTATTATTATTATTATTATTATTATTATTATTACTAGAATCCAATTACTAAGGCTGTTCAGCACATTCTCTCTGTCTGTCTCCATCTTTAACACAGCACCCTTCATTTTCCCCCTCATTCTCCTACAATAAAATGTATTGCTAGGCTGCTAGGTCTTTTTCTAGGGTACGTTACATGCACTTGTGTGTGTGGGAGGGGTGCATAGCTTATATCTTGCTGGGAACCTTGGTGGGCATTCCACAAATATAGAAAGTTCTAACAGGTTTTCTGTAAAAGCTGAAAGGATATCTTTTGGTTTTTAATGAGGTTAATGTTACAGTTAGTTTTAGGTGTAGCATGGCATTAATTAGCTACGTTAATATTCACAAGCTCCTCACAAGAGGATGGTGGCACAGTGGCATAGTGGTTAGTGCATCCACCTCACAGCAAGAAGGTCCTGGGTTTGAGTCCCGGGCTTGGACATTTCTGTGTGGAGTTTGCATGCTCTCCCTGAACTTGCATGCATTTCCTCCGGGTACTCCGGTTTCCTCCCACAGTCCAAAGATATGCACATTAAGCTAATTGGCTGTTACAAGTTGCCCCTAGGTGTGAGTATAAGTGTGAATGGTTGTGTATGTGTTGGCCCTGCAATGTTCAGGCGAGCTATTCAGGGTGTACCCCGCCTTCACCTTATATGCTCTCTTTCTCGCAGTCCCTAGTAGGATTAAGTGGCTTGGCAAATGATTGAGTGAGTGAGAGGTCCTCACAAGGATAGTAAGAGAAATGTGTGTGTGTGTGTGTGTGTGTGTGTGTGTGTGTGTGTGTGTGTGTGTGTGTGTGTGTGTGTGTGTTGGTTGGTTGTTTTTTTTTACCTACAGAATGAGAAAATTTTGGGGAAGTGAGGACATTTTGGCTGGTCCTCACTTCTTTAAAGTCTGTTTGAGGTTTATGACTTGGTTTTAGGGTTCATGTTAGAATGAAGTTTAGATTAGGGTTAGGGTTCGGTAATTAGTTGTGATAAGTAGGGTTGGGATATTTATTATTTTAGTGACTATCCACACAAAGATAGAAGTACAGATTTGTGTGTGTGTGTGTGTGTGTGTGTGTGTGTGTGTGTGTGTGTGTGTACGCTCTCAAGGATAAACTGATAATTCCCCCTGAGCACAGATCTCACCCGCCCACGCTTGTCTCCTAGCAGCCATCCTTGTCTGTAGTTATCTGTGTCTGAGTCTCAGTGAGTGGAGTGTGTGCGCCTGGCCCTTAAGTGTCTTTTGTTGCTGTGCCTGTCAGATTTGTTCTGGGCAGAGCAACACAAGTGAATCAGAGAAAACCTGAATAAGCAGCCATTTATCCAGCCTTCCAACAGTACTGAAAAAGGTAATCTGAAAAGTACTGCTAAATGATGTGTAAACAAGAACGACACCACTTTGTTGGATTGCATATTGTTGCATTCTCATGGAAACATTTATGAAGCTAGAGGATCCCTTTTGTCTCCCTGGATTCAAATCCGGGCATGTGGGTTGACGTGTGTAAATCACGTTCTCTTGCGTACGAGCCCAGTCGTCACTCAGAGTCTTATCACAGCTTCTGTGTTTCGGGGAATAATTAGTCTTATCCACATGAAAGAGAAAAATTCAATTAGAAGTCACAGCTGAGTCACACAGGGTGGCCGTTTAAGGATGAACGTCAATAATTACGTGCTGAAAATAAACACTGAGATTTGTGTCATCATCTTGTTTTCCCCAATGTAGCTCTTGATAGCTCTGATTGTGTGTGTGTGTGTGTGTGTGTGTGTGTGTGTGTGTGTGTCTCTCTCTCACACACACACACACACACACACACACACACACACACACACACAGTCCTTCCACAACTGATTGTCTTAAACCATCTCTCTCCACTCCCATGTCATGCATTATTGTTGTGCTGAATGATAATAAATGATGATTGTGGTGTATAATGTGTCCTCAAATCAACTCCAAACTATTACAGTCTTGTCTTAACAGCATGGAGTCAAAGGTCAGGGCTGATATTGAAAACCAATCCTCAAAGCAATTTGCGTGTGTTAGGAGGTTGTGCAGATTCTCCATCTGTCCATTAAGGCTCTCAGGGGAGCAAGTGCATCATTCATTCATTCATTCATTCATCTGTTTTTCTTCATTTATTCATTTCTCACTCTTTTCCAATAGAAATGATTTTACCAATTAAACATGTTCACCTTAACAGTTTTGCTGTGTTACGCATAATTCGTTCGTCATAAAAATTTAAACTGAGACGTGTTCAGCTACAGAACAGATCCCCGCATGTATCTACGCAGCACAAAAGCAATAACGTCTACACCATTGAATTGATTCGACCTTTGGGACAAAGGTCTCGGTAATCTTGTTTAGAGGAGTAATTTCAGCGAGGTCTGATAGTAATCGTTTTATGTTTCAGTCTTCTTCATGCCTCATTGGATGCTGTTTTCTCTCCGCCTGTAGATGTGAGAGGTGAAGATCATTTCATCATTCCCTCTCTCTCTCCAGTGGTTGAATCAAAACGCAGGATTCAAAAACAAGACACAAATAACAAAAAATGAGGGATATATTAAGCAAATTTATCTGACAACAGAATAGGAGGATTTTATTTAACATAATTATGGACTGGGCGGCATGGAGGCATAGTGGTAGTGGAAGGTCTTGGGTTTGATTCCCAGGCTAGGCAAGGGCATTTATTTGTGGATTTTGCATGTTATCCGTGTGCCTGCATGGGTTTCCTCCGGGTATTCCGGTTTCCTCCTTCAGTCTAAAGACATGCACATTACTAAAATTAGCTGTTCCAAATTGCCTATTGGTGTGAGTGCGAATGTGAATTGTTGTGTATGTTGGCCCTGCGATGGTCTGGCAAGCTATTCAGGGTGTAGCCTGCCTTGGCCCAGCATCAGCTCATATAGGCTCCAGCCTCTCCGTGACCCTGGTAGGAGTAAGCAGCTTGGCATATGGGTGAGTGATTGAGTAATTAAGGAATGAGACACTGAGATGTAAGTGAAATTCTCTGACATCAAACCTGACTGGTCATGTCATGTGTCATGTCATTTTCTGAACCGCTTAATCCTAATTAGGGTCGCGGAGAGGCTGGCACCCATCTCAGCCGACTCTGGGCGAGGGCAGAGTACACCCCGGACAGCTCGCCAGGCCATCGCAGAAACCTGACTGGTAAGAAGAGATATCTTGTCAGACAAATATACAAGAAAATATTGTCTTAATTTAAAATCTTTCATCTTATTTATTTCAGTTTTTGTACTGTAGTAGTCTTGTGTCACATATATATTACATCTTTTGCTACATGTAGTTCTGATAATGACAGGCTTTCCTCAATTTAAATGTGTTCTCTTTTGCATGAATTTGCTTTTTTTTTTTTTATCTACACCAAGGCTATGTGACACGGCCAGACGCAAATTAAAGTAGATGATTTTCCTATACCATCATGATCCAAAGTGTTTCAGTCTTCATACTGCCAAAATTATAATTTGTATGTAATAAAAGACACATCCTCAATGCTATGGAGTATCCACGAGAAGAGATTAGCTTCTGTTATCATCCTCCCTCCTCCTACAACCCCCACCCGCAGCCCTTTCTGCTCTCTGGAACTTAATGATACAAAACAATAATGCTACCTGTCATGCTGAAGAAAAAGTGTGAGACATCTTTTTTGCTGAAAAAGCCTACTGTCTGTTATCAAAATGACAAAATGTGTTTACATTTACAGCATTTGTCAGATGCCCTCATCCAGAGCGACATACACTTAAAGGAGCAGTTAAGGGTTAAGAGCTAAGCTCCAGGGCTCAGCAATGGCAGCTTGGTAGTGCTGGGATTTAAACTTCTGAATCTTCCATCTGTATTTATAAATTGGTTCATAAATAAAATTGCTATATAAATAAATACAATAAAATAAGATAACATAAAATAAAATAGTTTAATAAATGATATAAATAAAAAGACAATACATGATGGGAAATGGGAACCACTTTTCTCTAGATAAATATCAGTCATGGCATTTATTGAACTGGTCCCTCACTGTTGCTCTGATGATTGTTCAGGATGTTGCACTGATACTGAAATGATCTGCTATTATTCTGACTATTTTTAATTTGTGTTCAAGAATGTTAACTGTGTCAGCTAAAATAATGCTTTAAAAACAAGAAGAGAAACTATTTAAAAAGTTAGAAATTTATTTATGTAATTTTTTTGAATTACATATACCCTGTGGCTTAATGGTTAGCACGTCTGCCTCACAGTAAGATGGTCATGGGTTCGAGTCCTGGGCTTACTCCCAGGCACATTAGGCTACTTGGCTCTTCCAAATGTGAATGAGAGTGTCAATGGTTGTGTGCATCTGTTGAGCTGTTCAGGATGTACCCCACCTTCATCCAGTGTCGGCGGAGATATGTGCGACCCTAATATGGTTTGTCGGGTGAGTTAGGGTGTGAGTATAACCTTCATTCACGTTGCAGAGACCAGATTTCTTCTGATCTTGGGAGCAAAGCAGGGTCGGTACTTGGATGAGAGACCACCTGAGAATACCAGGTACTGTGCAGGGCTAGGGAAAGACCTGGAAACCTACCCTGTAAAAACATCTGCCAAGAAAACATTATAAGAATAGAGTGGCCAACTTTTGACTGAAAGCACTAACATAACATAAACATATCTCCATTAAAAGTAAAAGACTACAGATAACATATATATATATATATATATATATATATGTTCTCTGTAGTCCTTTAGTTTTAAGGGAGATATATATATATATCTCTGCTGTATTTACTGACATGTGTTTGTCCTGTACACCATATCACATCCCCTCATTGATTTACTGGTGAAACAACAGAGCTCCTCCAGAACAGACTGATTCAGCTCTGGTGTAGTAAAAAGCAGTACAGGAGGCCTGTTTTATCAAAGGTGTTCACCTGAAATAAACTCATCTGATGTAGTATGGGAGCATTTTGTTTACTGCACTGCTGATATCTCTATATAACCTCACTATACAGCTTATTGTGGATGTTTTGCTGATTGTATCTACTTTTAGGCAAAGCTGTTGTTAATACTTTCATTTCATTTTACTACTATTTATAATCATACCCAATATGTTTATTTTATTACCTTTATTATTTCTTATTGCAAACACTACTGGATTAATCTATGTATGTATGTATCTATCTATCATGATTAAAGCTAAAGTAAAGCTGCCCATCCTTTTTCTCACTTTTGTTCAAAACCTTGCTCCGCTCTTGTCCACTTTTGTCCACTCTTATCCATCTTAGATAGTTTAATTCTGCCTTTATCCACCTTTTCCCACCTGTTTAAAGTTGTCAGTTAATTAAAATGTACTTCTTTTTTAAAGTTGACGCTTCTTATTTAAAGTTGAATTTTTAGGAGCCTCGCATTTCAGGCTCACCATATGTTGTGGATAATTTAGCAGCTGGTATTTATACAATTTACAGACTGAATCACTTAGACTTGATGCATGCCCTTTCTCTGTAGCAGATATCTGAAAATTTCAGAGAATTATGATTTTCAGTATATTAGAAAACACATTTGGCTAGCGGGGCAGTGGTGGCCCAGTGGTAGGGTGCTGGATTACTGATCCCAAGATCGGGTGTTCAAGCCCCACTGTCACCTGGTTGTCACTGCTGTCCCCTCCAGTGCAGATAACTGGGTTATCAAATGCCGGCCATGACTCTCACTGTCTGTGGTGAGAGGAATGTAACAGAACCATTGCTGATTTTCGTCAAGAGTAAGCTACATTGGCGTCAGCGTGTTTCTGCCCTGCGATGGCCTGGCAAGCTGTCCAGGGTGTACTCTGCCTTCGCCCAGAGTCGGCTGAGATGGGCACCAGCCTCCACGCGACCCTAATTAGGATTAAGCGGTTCAGAAAATGAATGAATGAATGAATGAATCTCATTTAACTAACATGATGCCTGCAGGTAGAAAGTGTGGGCAATGTTAGAAAATAAATAAAAACGTCTTCTACTATAACTTAGAATTTTTTTAAGTAGACATATCAGAATCTGGGTGGCACTGTTATGTAGCAGTTAGGATGTCTACATCACTGCAAGAATGTCTGGGATTCGAGCCCCGGGTCCGGCAAGGGCGTTTCTGTGTAGAGTTTGCATGTTCTACTCATGCTTGCATGGGTTTCCTCTCGGTACTCCCACAATCCAAAGACAAGCACATTAGGCTAACTGGATATTCTCAACTGCCCCTAGTTGTTATTGTGCATGTGAATGGTTATGTGTGTGTTGCCTTGTGATGGTCTGATGAGCTCTAAGTTTGCTGGCATGGGCTTCAGGGCTCTGTGCAGGCCACATGAGGTCCACAACCCTAATAAAGGATAAACTGGTTAAAAAAAAGGAATGAAATTAAATAATCAATTAATCAAATAAACAAATCATATTACATGTAAAGTTTGAGGGAAGTTTGTTTTATATTTTTCAGCACAAAAGGAGCGAGCATAAGACTAATATTTAGAATTATGCCATAAACTATTTTCGTAGTTGTACTGTAACTATTGCTGCTTTTGGCCACTACTGTTCTTCATTTTGTAAAACAGAGTGTGCACTGGATCAAGTGCTATTTTATAAACTGCCAGCTAATGAGGGTCAAAGACAAATTAGCAGTGATTTACATGATAATTACAATACTAATTGGGAAAACTATCCATATGACATCTATTAGATATTTATTTAAATAATTACCCTTTTTTTTATTCATAAAGCAACGCCAAAAGTTTGTGGACACCTGATCATCACACCCATATGTGCTTTCTGAACATTGCATTAAAGATTTAGACCCCTTTTGTAGTTATAATAACTTCTACTCCTCCAGAAAGACTTATCACTAGATTTCGGCAAGTGTCTCTAGAGATTTGTGTTCATCCGGCCACCTTACCTTGTACCCTGGAGAGGTCACCACCCAATTTGTTCTGCCTGCTCACAAACCTACCCTGTTCATCCAGCCACAAAAGCATCAAAGGTGTCAGACACGAGGAAATCAAGGATGCCGTCAGTGTCCCAGTTCATCCCAAAGCTGTTCAGCATAGATGAGGTCAGGGTTCTTCCACTCCAGCCTTGGCACACCATGTCTCTATTTTGTATACAGGGTAAAGGTCATGCTGAAACAGGTTTGGACCTCATACTTCCACTCACTCACTCACTCACTCATTTGCTGGACCACTTAATCCTAATTTAGTCGCAGGGAGGATGGAGCCTATCTCAGCCTACACTGGGCAAAGACGGAGTACACCCTGAACAGCTTGTCAGGCCATCGCAGGGCCAACACACACAACCATTCACACTCACAACAAGGGTCTTGACTGTAAGACTGTTTCTAAATGCGGTGATATATGTTTCGACTCTTAAGTCATGTTTGCTTTCAGCATTGAAAAGTGATTTGTTTCCTCTTATTTATTTAATTTTTTGTTATTGTTTTTTTGTTGTTGTTTTTTTTGTTTAATTAATGTTGCGGCCTTCTGGCCTTACTGGGATTAATAAACAGGACCCTTCTTCATCCAATCTGTGTCTCCTGAGTGTTTACCACCTGACTCAAACCTCTTCGTCACGACTACCTCCTCACAACTACAACATACATATATAGAGACATTCTATTGGACTGAGTGCATCCAACATTGTGGTAACAATTTTACAAAGGAACACATACTGTATGGGTGTGATATCAGGTGTCTGCAAATTTTTGCCCACATAATGTATGTCATCATATTAGCTTTTATGTAACATCATGTTGCATTTGACAGCAGAGAAATAATTTAAAATACGTTTTCAGTTTTGCGCATGTTCTATCCACTGATGTTTTTTTTTTTTTTTCCAAGTTCAATGCAAAATATGTGTATTTAAAGATCCACACACGCTTGCAAATCACTGTCTCCAATGCTTCGTCTCCAGAAAAATCTGGGAACCTCCCAGGTGTGAACTACATGCAGGTAATTTGAATAATTTGAATGGTTACCTGTGTAACCTGAATCCGAACACAGAGAACTTTCCCTGTGTAAATTAAAGACTTTGAATATGACCTTAAGTAAATTGGTAAAGGCTTGTTAATCACTTTTCTTTTAAGACAGCAAACAATAAAGTATATTATATTATATATTTCCAATCTATGTCACTATTAGCTATTCTGCACCCTGATTGGCTAATCTACTCCTTGGATATCAACCTATACATTGTGACCTTAAACATTACCACAGAAGAATAAAACCCATGAATGGTCATAACTCGTTCTAAGCTAAAGCTAATGCTAGCCGGCCTTTTTTATTGTTCATTCAAGATAATACCAATATTTGGAATGAAAGTGTCATGATATAAACATGTTTTTTATTCTTAGGAATTATAAAGAGAAAATTTCATCAAACAGGATTTTTTTTGTGTGTGTGTGAGTAACAAGCCTTTAGTCCTCAGTATTACCTAATGCCAACGTATGCAGGAGAGTGCATCTCAACTCACTGGAGGTGCTGCTATCCAGTACCACTAGTGAACCAGTTTCCTTAGACTCATTCCACAAAAAGAAACAAAATATGGAATTTAAGTATTTAATAGTACGAACAATTTTTTAAGTATTTTTAAGGATTGGACTGGTTTTTGTTTTGTGTTTTTTTTATTTTTTTTTACACCAGTTGTGATTTTATTGGAGCATTGGTCGACTATTGGACTACAGGCCTTCAGGCTAGCAACTAGCTTAGTGCTAAATCTCCACTAAAATATTTTGCATACATGTGTAATAAATGGTAAAAGCACACACACAAATAAGGAAACACACACACACACACACACACACACACATATGAAGTTAAGGAAAAGAGCAAGGACATGCACACAATATTTTTGAAAAAATTATGATGTCCTCATGTGAGGACATTGG
>JAQMYF010000007.1:8120355-8132544 GCA_030014195.1 Neosilurus mollespiculum
TGTGTGTGTGTGTGTGTGTGTGTGTGTGTGTGTGTGTGTGTGTGTGTGTGTGTGTGTGTGTGTGTGTGTGTTCACCTCTGAGTTAATGTATTTTAAATTGAGGTTATTACGAGGCTTCTTTCCTCGGTAACCAGTGACCTCTGAGTCTTTCTATGTTTCTTTCAGATTAGTGGGGAATCAACGGCTTTCCCCTCCTTCCCCTCGCTATCTCTTTCTTGCTGTCTCCTCCGTTCTCTTTCTCTCTATCCGCTCTCTACAGGGGTTCATTTGCACATCTGCATGTTTGCCATTCAGTCCCAGTCTCCATGCTGACAGAGGCCCCTTTTCCACACTCAGGCTTTTTCTGCTCTTTTTTTTCCCTTCCCTGTTATTTCTAGAAGAGGGCCTCCTCCTTCACAGTCTCTCCCTTGAACCATGAAGGCCAGTTGCCAGAGGCGCTTTTATTTGCCTGAGATTGAGTGCAGCCAGGCAGGCTGGCTGGCCGCACAGCTTCATAACAGCAGCCCCATAGTGGGGAGATTGCTTGTCTCTGGCCCGTAATTGTAGGGGGCTTGTGGAGCTGCTGTGCTATAGTATGTATTAGGTGGGGATCACTGGCTCTGTTCTGAATACATCCTTTAGACCCATCACTACCAAGCTAGAACATATTCACTTTGCCTTGTTTTAACCTGATTTCTTACTAGTGTGTATATTCCTGAAACTGGAAAATAGTCAATATACTGCCTGTGTGTGTGTATGTGTGTGTGTGTGTGTGTGTGTGTGTGTGTGTGTGTTGGTAATGTGTATATGACCTCTACCATATGGATTTTTATGTTGTTTTACTGTTGCTGCTGCTCTGTCTTCACTTCTCCTTCAATAGAGCTGATGGAAACATGAGAGTAAGTACTGCTGTGGAAAACAAAATCACAGTAGAGTTTAATATTTCATAAGAGGCACCATGTGGAAAACTATTCAAACAACTCAGCCTTTCAAAACTGATCTTAAGTTAAGCTTTGAAAAAGCAAAACTGATCCAAAAACGGCAAACTTATTCTCAGACGCACCGTGAGACTGAGAAGGCTCTTTGCCATTTGGGTTACCTGAGCTCCAGTCCAACCACATAATGATCTAACTAAGTGCTGTGTGTTTTAATTTACAGAGATGTTTGTTTACTCTGGAGCCCAGGAAAGTAAGGTGTAATGTAAGTAGAGAAAGATTTCCTTCCGCATACAAGGATACAGATGTACGAGAATGTATGATGTCAGATGCCAGTTGATTCGTAGAGTGTCACAACTAATAAATGGACACAAACATTCGTAGAAACATTCATTCATTCATTCGCCAAATTGTTTTATCTGACTAGGGTCACAGGAAGCCTATCTCAGCCGACTATGGGCGAAGGCGGGTACACACTAAACAGCTCGTCAGTCCTTGCAGGGCCAACACAGGCAACCATGCACACTCAAACTTACATCTAGGGGCAATTTGGAACAGCCATTTGGCCTAATGTGCATGTCTTTGGACTGTGGGAGGAAACCAGAGTACCCAGAGGAAAACTATGCAAGCTTGGGGAAAACATGCAAACTCCACACAGAAACACATTCACCGAGTCTGGGACTCGAACCCAAGACCTTCTAGGTGTGAGGCAAATGTGTTAGCCACTACGTCACCATGCTGCCCCTGCATAGAAACAAAATCATCCAGTTTGGTTTGTCTCGTTGATTTATGATTGAATAAATCTTCAGCTTTCAAACCACAAGTGTGTAGTTGTGTCTGTATTTATGCTTGTGTGTAACATTATTCCAGCCTCAAAATTTTTATGAAAGTTTTATTATATTTATGAACAATACAAACATTTTAAGGCAGATTTTATTATGAACCTCAAAATGTACTTCTGATGGTCTGGTGATCTGTTCAGGGTTCTGAGAATGAGTGAGTGAGAGTAGTATGTTTGGCTTGCCTGTAGGGCAAGGTGATGACATCCATCATCAAGTTGGCCACTCTTTGCATAAGTAGAGGAATTCTGTGTGACTTACTTCTGTTGCAGATGAACAGTCTGAGAACTTTCTTCATCCAGTTCGAACTAAAGTTTAGCCTACATGCAGTGTACAAGATCACATTAAAATGCACAAGATAAATACACTGGTTAACAAATGTAGAACCTTGGGCTTAACCACAAGGTCATCAAGCCAACAAAACCTATACAAAGGACTCTGTGATACCATTGAGATCTCAAGCCAAGTTCTTCACAATGAGGCTAATTGTTTGTGTGCCCACCTGCTAACCTTTTGTGAAAGGTAGAGAGCACTATGCAACCTTACCTTGCCCTGGTGATTGTCCAGTTGTACTCCTGCCCTGGGGCTCTACAAGCTTCTTATGCTAAAATACCCCAAGATTGTGAGGGAGGCACTTGTAGTGACTATCTTTCTCCAGCAGGGTACTGCTTTTATTTTGACTTTTTTGAGTTTAGCAGCCTCATGTCTCAAGCAAGACTGAGGCAAGGATGTATATCTGTCTATGGTATTTGTGCTTTACCCACAAGCTGATATCACATTTGTGACATTTCTTTAATTCTAATTAGCAAACCTAGCAGTCAGCAAGATCCAGTGCCATACAGAGTAACCTTACATGGTGTGAAAAGGAGGCTACCATTTTCAATGAATCTAGCTTCTGTTATGGCCTACTCCAGGATTAGAGACGTCTGTGAGGCCAAGCACTCTAAACTTTGTTCAGTAGGTGGGTGGGTGGGTGGGTGGGCTTGCTCCATGGTGGGGGCATGTAGGAAGTAATCGTCCAAATATCACAGTATTCTTGTGCCTCTGGCAATCAGAGACAATAGTCTTCTTCATTCATCTCAAGAACACCCATGTAGCTAAAGAGAGGGCAAAGTCTAGGACAGCAGAATCTAAGACCCTTAATTGGAACGCATGTCTATGGAAGGCAGACCTCAAAAAGCTACAGTGCCCTGGAGCAAAGACAGCATGAAAATATGCACTGTGCAGATCCATGGACATGAACCAGTCCACACAGCATGAATAACATGCAGGACAGCAGGGCTTTTAAGAACCAGTTGAGCCATCTCTATTCTGGAATTGAGGCTATTTGAATGTGGTGATTTAACAGTGTCTATGGCTGGTCCATTTAGCTCTGCTGGTTTCTAGTTTTTGAGACCTGTGCCCTTCACTCCAGGACTTCTTTGGCCACATGCCCACAGAGTGAACCTGGCAAACAGAGTTGGTTTCGCAGGCTTGATTTACACATGTCTAGCAGCATGAACTGTGCCAACTATAAACCAGACTGACACGCTCCATCTTGCCCCAGGTATCACACTGCCAGTAGTGAGTTTTTGAATGGCTCAGACTGAGAGGTCAATAACTGGAGACTAGAGCAGTCATTCCAATGCAACCGACAAAATGGCTAATCAGTATGTGCCATGTACAAAGCACTATAAAATATACTTATGTTTAGTTTTATGACTGGAGACTTGTGAGCATTTAAGAGCATCATATGATTGCTTGAACAGATGTCTGTTTTCATAATTGCATATGAGTGTTTAAACTAGGGACGGTGCTACATGTATCAAACTAGGATTCATCATTCATTTTCTGAAATGCTTAATCCTAATTAGGGTCGTGGGGAGGCTAGCACCCATCCCTCTGGGTGAGGGCAGAGTACACCCTGGACAGCTTGCCAGGCCATCGCAGGGCAGAAACAGGCCGACGGCAACTCAATGGCCTACTCTTTACAAACGTCAGCAATGGTTCTTTTACACACCTCCCACCACAGACAGTGAGAGACATGGCTGGCCTTTGATGACCCAGTTAGCTGCACTGGGGGGACAGCAGTGACAGCTTTGTGATAGTGGGGCTTGAACCCCCAACCTTTGGATCAGTAAAGCCAGCACCCTACCACCGGGACACCACTGCCCCTTTTATGCTTTAGAATTACACATATCTAAAATCCTATATTTTGCATTTGAGATGTATTCGGGTCTATATTATTCTGAATCTTGCTAAAATGCTTAGAAAAATGCTTACATTGCAATTCTTGGAAGTTGCCAGCCAGTCATTGGACCCCTAGTACCTAGCAGTGAACACCCTCTCCAGTGTTGAACTTATCAACCATTAGCTTCCATGGAGAAGTGTCCAATAACTGTTGCACAATGCAAACTATGTTATACCCCTACAGAATCAAGGATGGAAACATCTTCCTATGTTACACCTGGGAAAAACCAACCTATTGCAACATGGCTTTCTTTAGCTCTTCACAGCATTTTGACAGGCAGCTGTTGTCCCGTGAGATTAGTTTCTCCCAGCAACAGGGGAAGCAGACAAGCGGACCACTGTGATTCAGGACATCCTCGTGACATCTCTGCAAATGCAAAGAACTCCACTAATACCTCAGATTCATGCTTCAGAGCCATTTCTGCTATTGGTTCTGCCTGGGGAAGCACCCAGTTCAGCGGAAGATCAACAATGTACCTTCGTTTTATAGTTCTGTGCATTCTGTTGGGTAGTGTATGACTGAACAACTGCCCTGTGAAATTATCAGTTACACAGTGAGTGTGTCAAAAGAAGGCTTTGTGACTTGGGTCATCTAAGGTGCGTGACACAGTCCAAAACTGGCAAAGTGAAATTCATAAGATGAGAGCATATACTTAAACATTTGGGATGTATATCAGCTTCTACTTAATTTCAGGCTGACACAGTTTTAAGGTTTGCTGTTTGGAGTCTTCCAGTAGTGCATGCAAGCTGGTTCAGCCAATTCAGTTTCATTTCTGGACACTGCCAAAGCTTAACTTCATGGTTCAACTGTAGGATCACTGTCAGACTGTCAATCTAAGAGATGCAGCTGAAGACATAACATTCTCATGCTCTTTCTATAAGGAGCACAAGATAGATTCAGCTCTCAGACGATACGAAGGATAGAAGCTTCCCCTGTGTGTGGCTTCAGGATTAGTGATTTCAACTGAGCCACATCTGTGACTCTTGTCTGAATCTTGTATTATGGCTGGTTAGTCATTCAGAACCCAAGCTGAGTACAGTGGTATTAGGGGGGTCAGAAAGTAGCTTTAGGCCCACTAGGCTTTGGATGGCAAGGAACATGGAAGCTGAGAAAGCTGGGGAATGAACCGCTGAGTGAAAAAAAATTGCCTGGCAACTAGAACAAAGGGTTAGCAGAGGAAACTGGGCACTAGCCCCACTGGGTTGTTACCAATCCGGCTAATATAGTAGGCTAGCTAAGAGCAGGGCCTCCCACAGACACTTAGCCACAGACCTGCGGGTTGGCTACAGGAAGAGGCAATGGGAAGATGGTAAGGGACTATGGTGGGTAACATAGCAAGAGCAACAGCAGGCAACGGTAAATGAAGTGAGACTATTTAATTGTGTTAGCCGTGCTTCGCCACAGGCCCACTAGTTAGGAGACTGCTGAGATGGTAGGATCGGCTGGAAATGCCAAGGGAGACCCCTTTGGTGGAGATACTGGGAAAACAGAGTTAACATATTCACAGAAGGTAACCAGGCAGTGGACGAGATTGTTAGAATAGGTTGTGTGTAGTATTTTATTGTGTAGAGGTGTGAGGCCTTTGCAACTCATTAAACAACAAGCTAGGGTATTCAGTACCCAGCTGCTCTTTAAATAACACTAATAGTCTGTATCATTGTTTTCAATGTTTCAGTGATGTTTTCCTTTGAAACTTTAAGAGCTGACACCAAACAAAAGGGAAAAGGCAAGAATTTTTGAGCTGGTGTGCCAAATTCAACAATAATCACATTGCTACATGCTCGTAAAGGTTTGTTTCCATTTTATGACTTAACAAAGGTATAATATAATAAGACAGACAGAGAATCATTAATCTACTGAGAAAAATAAAGGATTCAGCAACTCTGATACAAAAAGCTTTTTGCTATTTTCAACCTGGACGCCCACTCAGGAAGGCTGAAATAGTTATAGGGGGGAAATTGCAAGCATAAAACACTTTATCATATCAGTATATATATATATATATATATATATATATTTGTGTGTGTGTGTGTGTGTGTGTGTGTGTTATGTGGAACTGACCTGTTTGGGAAATCTGCAAAGAGCTACACAATTTAGTTATTCTGTTGTAAATGGCACTTAGAGTGAAATGCGACAGTAATTTCACTTCTAAGCAAAAGTTTAGTATTCAGTTCTCAGATATTGCTCTTGTTATGTGACAGACCATTTTCTGAGAGATGTTGTAAATAGCATGGTGACTGATCTTCAAGTAGGATATCTTCATTAAAAGTTACAGTATCTCTAGCTTGTAATAACTTGTTTCAGTCTTATAAAAAAGCCATTGTGTTTTGGTGTTTCAGCAGTCTTTTCACAAGTTCTTACATAAAGTTGAGCACAGTGAAGATGTACTAAAATAGTACCGTACTATGACAAGTATAAATAGCATGCATGTACCTAAAAAAAATTCCAAAAATGGGATGCTGTGTGATTTGCAAATCTCATAAACCCATATAAATAGGTTTCTCATAAAATCTCATAAACTTTGATTCACATAAGAACATAAAAAAATCAAATGTTGAAGATATATAATATATATAATAAAACAGATGGAGGAAGATTTTCCAACTGGTTGCAGTTATTTGGCAACAGGCTGTTAATATGATTGGTGTAAAAAGAACATTTGGGCAGAGGTTCACTGGTCTGTGTCAACAATTTGTGAAACAATTTTGGAATAATGTTCTTCAATGTAAAATTGTGAAGACCCTGAATATCTCATCATCTCCACATCTACATAATATCACCAAAAGTTTCTGAGAATCTGGAGAAATCTCTGTGTGCAAGAAACAAAGCTGAAAATCAATACTGGATGCCCGTGATATTCGGGGCTCTCAAGGGGGACTGCATTAGAAACAGGCATGATTCATGTCTTCCAAATTCCACAAAGTATTTTCACTGGGAGCATTTAATTACAGAAAATAACAGAAAAGAGAAAGTGTTCAAAACCTTAGATAATGTATAGAAATCAAGAGCTCATTTAATTTTACACAATAAAATACTAATGTTTCAACTTGGGATGAGTTCAGAAATCAATATTTGTTGAAATAACCCGGACGTACAGATTTCATAAGTCGGCATGCTCTCCACCAGTCTTTCACACTGATCCTGGGTGATTTCATGCCACTCCTGGTGCAAAAATTGTTATCTGATACAGTTTTATATTTAATATACACAAAGTACAAATACTATAGTGTCCACCCAGTCCATTTTATATTCAAAAATTCCTAAATCATTACACATGTGATCTTTTCTGGTAAAGAAAGTCTTGCTCTGATCTTTCTGACTATGAAGTAATGCAAGATGATTTGTCTGTCAGTCTTCAGTGGGATTGGGGCTTAATGGGGTGAACAGATTTACCCAGTGTGGGTGAGAAACAGATGGAAAGATATTGCTAGGGAAAAGAAAGATTAGTGTGGGTATGGAGGTGAGCCACTGCAGAAGAAGCCCACAAAGGATCAAATCTGATTCTTTCTTCTAAATCTTTTGGGTTATCCCCTCTCTGGCACTGCCACACGGTGATGAGCAATTCTTCCTAAATACAGGCTTTTACACACACAAGAAACCACACACACACACACACACACACGCCACCCACTCTACTCCTTGCTTGTGATTGTAGTGAGTGCATTAGATTAGTCAGTCTTCTATCTCCAGTGAGACGAGTGCAACAGCTCCCTGTTATCATGGAGCCATCAAACTGTTGTTTGGCCTAAACGTTCACACATATGGGGTTGTTTGCTCCCACACCTATACACTCTACTGTGGCTTGTATAAGGGGAGACTTTAAAATTGCTCTCCATTTATGTTTCTATATCTGCTGAAACATGTTGGAAAGTAATTCATAACAGCATTAGTGGTGTTATGTCGATCAGTGTTGAGAGCCTAGCACAATGCCACTTTCACTGGAAGCCTTTCTTAGCCATTTTATTTGGAGACCAGCCTTTGTGCATCGTGCACTGCCAGCTGGAGCTGCTTGTGTGCCATTAGTTAGGACAGCTGCTGCTCTCTCCCTGGGAGGAGGACACTTATGCACTAACATGCAGCCATACAGACTACTTTCCCTTAGCCTCAATCCATCAATCCAAGAGAGGCGAGGAGAGGAAGAATAAAAAGCGTTCGCGGGTGAGTAGTATGGGAAATATGCAGTCACTTGTTCAGTAAGTGACGCCAAATGGAAGGCCTCTAACAAAGAATCCCAATTACATTTACAATTCCCATTTATACCCAGATAGCAAAAACCTTTGGCACAGATCCGCATTAAAGCCCTCTCCTCCGGCTGTAGTGTACAGACGGTTTAAGTTGGCATACCAGATCAGGAACAAATGTGGTTGCCGTTCTACAGGTTTGGACCAAACGCATATTACTCATCTTAGCCGAGTGCACCCAAATCCAGACCCGTGCCATATTTGGACTATTGTTCGTTTGGACTAATGACCATTTGCAGGATCCATGCCAAATGCCAGTACATCTGTGCTTCTTTGGCCCGGTGTCCAGTTGCTATCTGGGTAGAGACTGTGGTTATATGTCCAGGCCTATTTTTGACACTCAATAAAATGTCATAAATAGTCATAAAATGTTCAAGTTAAAACTGATTCTGCAACGATTCTCTACTGCATGTTGTTCAGAACAAAGGTTTTTTTTTTTTTTATAAAGCAATTGCTTAATTTTTTATACATGTTTATTAAAAAGGGCGGCACTGTGGCATAGTGGTTAGCACGTCCAGGTTCGAGTCCTGGGCTCAGGCGTTTCTGTATGGAGTTTGTATGTTCTCCCTGTGCATGTGTGGGTTTCCTCCAGGTGCTCCAGTTTCCTCCCACAGTCCAAAGACATGCACATTAGGCTAACTGGTGGTGTCTCCCTGTGATGGACTGGCGAGCTGCTCAGGGTGTACCCCACCTTTGCCCAGTGTCGGCCGGGATAGGCACCGGCCTTCCCTCAACCCTAGTAGGATTAAGTGGTTCCGCAAATGAGTGAGTGAGTGAGAGTTTATGTAAATGGTAGAAACATCCAAAAGGCGTGGGCTGAATCTATATCCAAGAGACTGTGCAGAAACTATGACTTTAATGCGAGTAGCAGGTACCCGATGAGTTGAAGATAAGAACACCCACTCAGGCTCCATGTGTTTACTTTATATACTGACAATATCACATCTGTTTGCTCTCTTTGAGGTGCTGGTTAATCCTTCGTCCTTTGGGGGAAGTTTTAAAGTAGAACAGTATAGAACATGGAACTGTACAACAAAATGTTTTCCTCTCACATTGAATTGCCTTTTTCCATCCATTCATCCATCCGTTAGCTATTCCTTACACTTATCCTTCAGGGTCATGGGGGAAGCTGGGGCCAATCCCAGCTGACTTTGGGTGACAGGTGGAGTACACCCTGGAGAGGTGTCCAGTCTATTACAGGGCTAATACAGATACAAACAATCATTCACACACACACACTCACACCTATGGGTAATTGAGAGTAGTCAGCTGACCTAAGGTGCATGTCTTTGGACTGCGGGGGGAAACCAGAGTACCTGGAAGAGCCCAGGCAGGAACGGGGGTTGCAACATGAAACTCAACACAGAAAGGCCCCAGTTGGCCAGGAGGCTTAAACTCAGAATATTTTAACTGAGTTGCCTTGATAGAAAGTTAAAAATTATGAACCTATATCCCCTTGCGGAACATAGAGTACCTTGTTTATTTATTTATTCATTTGCTTGTTTGTTTGTTTATTTATTGATTTGTTCGTTTGCTTGTTTGTTTATTTATTTGTTTGTTTATCCTGGTTAGAACTGGCAGTCACTGCACACACTCAATCATCCACCTAGTGGCATATTTTGTGTTGTGGGATGAAACCAGAGAACACAGGGGAAACCCAGTGGACTCAGACATAGGGGAAATGTGTGAAACCAGGGAAGCTGAACCTGTAAGGAGGCAAAGCTACCCACTAAACTCGTAGTATTTAATCTTGGACTTAAAGCATTTTTGTGACCCCACTTTTAGCATTCTTACTGTCATCAGGTGATAAACAATTTCACTGATGCTTTCATGCTGTGAACCTATTTGTATCAATTCTAGGAAGCCAGCAGATTGGGAATGAATTAAAGAATAAGCAGTTGTCCTTCAATGTTCTGTTCTTTATAGGTTTGGTGTTCCATGCTGTCAAATGGAGTGGGTTTTTTTCCTTCTTGAGTTTCTTTTTTTTTTATTTATGGCATGGAAAAAGCTCAGAGGGATTATTCTCTGCAACAAACAGTCATGGCCAGAGGCATCCAGAGAAAACATAGTTACACAGTGAAACAGCAGAGCTTGAGAGGAAGAAAGACAAAAGCAGAGACTCATTCATCTTCCCAAAGCTCCTAGAATAACATACATTCAAAACATTCTGGTTTTATCCTCCCTTTACTCCATCTTTCATCCCAATATATGTCTCAATCAGTCTTTTTTCCCCTTTGTTGACCTGTTTCATGCCCAAAGAGGTAATTATTCATTTAGTAGAGTAGATTAATGTTTATAGGGTTTTTTCTTTCTTTTCAATCAATCAAATGTCGATCAAACACCACTGGTGACAGTTACTAGACAAAAACATGCTGTTGTATCGGTATACATGTATGAATTAGTACTATTTTAATGCCTAAATGAATGGTCTCCCATGAGGTAGCAGTATTCATGACCAATAAAAAAACACTTGGCTGCAACACCCACTCTTACTTTTTTGCTGAACAGTTTAATCCTACTAGGGTTGCAGGATCTCATTGGGAGAAGGAGGGGTACACCCTGAACTGCTTGCCAGACCATCACAGGACTAATGTGCATAAGCCAATTAGCCTAATGTGCATGTCTTTGGACTGTGGGAGAAAACCAGAATACCCACGCAAACACAGGGAGTACATGTAAACTCCACATAGAACCACCCAAGCCCAGGACTCGAACGCAGTACCTTCTTGTTGTGAGGCAGACGTGCTAACCACTATGCCACCGTGCCACCCCTTTCTGCAGCATTTATACTATAACAGTTTCAGGTTCATTAAAATTGATTGATATGTAGTGCCTCTGGAGAGTTTTGCGCTAAGTGCCATTGCACTGAGTGTATTATTTCAGTTGGATTCGGAAACACTTCATGTTAATTTATTTTGGCTGAACTTCAGGAGGATCAAGCCATCTGACCAACGCACCTCATCATGGTCATAATGTATTTTATTTGCTTTGGCGTGAAATAAAAGTGGCAGATTTATTTAGGGCCTGATTAATCGGAAAAGACAAATGCAATGGTGTGTGTGTACATGTATGAGTGCTGCTGCTCCCAGAGCTCACAAAGTGTGATTTCTGTAATCATTTAAGAGCACTCAGAACAATATGAGCGGTCTTCCAGGACAGGAAAATTGAAAAAGTAAAAATAGTCTTGTATTTATACATGTCCACTGAGTTGTTTGATATTCCAGGTTATAAGGCTCTTCAGCTTCAGGACAGTATGTTTGGATTTCCCTGCAGAGATCCTCAGCATTAGCACACACACCGAGACATATGTTTTTTTGCCGTTTGGAATATGCTCTGCCTGGCTGTCAGCAGATGTGTTCAGGTATGCCATCAGTCCAGGTGGCTAATGGCTTTTGCTTTCCACCACATACTGTGTCTGGAATTTATATGAACATATTTAATAACATGCAGGTTGAAAGTGTAAATTAAAACATGAGTTGATAAAAATCGCTGTGAATTAAATCAGCACCGTTTAGTGTTATGGCGTAATTCCTAAGAGACCAGTATGGCCAGTATATTACCCCAAATTTCTCTCACTTTCTCACACACACACACACACACACACACTCACACAATCTCTCTCTCTCTGGCTTTGTCCCTGAGCTTCCCCAGCTGTGCTGGCACATTGTACTGAGCATAAAGCCTTTCAGATATAAGAGTAAAACAGCAGCCTCAGGGAGCCAGACGTTCAAAAGTTCATGCACTCAACAACAGCACAGGGTTTAACAAAAACACCAGAGCAGAATGAGGAGACCTTAACATGGGCCACGGTGTCCTAGTAAACAGTATCAGGAACACATATTCATCTAAGTTTCATTCTCTAAAAGGGAAGGGTACGCTGACTCTTTTATTTTTTAGCAGTGATCTATACACTCGTTTTACTCATTGTATCATATATACACCCCGAAAAGATGCACTGAAGATGC
>JAQMYF010000007.1:8141288-8153225 GCA_030014195.1 Neosilurus mollespiculum
CTCTGTAAGTGCTTGAAAGGTGAAACCTCAAACTGCCCCCTCGGTTTAATGTTGGTTTTTCCTTCTTCACATAGATGCATGTGTATGCATGACTTGCATTGGACTGTGGGAGGTAACTGGAGCATCCAGAAGAAATCCACAAAGGCACAGGGAGAACATGCCAACTCCACAAAGGAAGGCAGCAGTTGGCTGTGAGATTTGAACCCAGAACCTACTTGCTCTCCTATCCACTATACCACCATGGTGTCTATTTATTACTAGGAAGAAGCAAAATGATCTGCCAATGGAAGATATAAATATTAAGCTTGTTGAATTAGTAAAAATATTTCAAAATGGATATCGCAAATCTTGTACTGGGGGTAGCACGGTGGCTTAGTGGTTTGCACACCTTCCTCAGGTCTTGGGTTCGAGTCCTTGGCTCAGTGAGGGTGTTTCTGTGTAGAGTCTGCATGTTCTTACTGTGCATGGGTGGGTTTCCTCTGGGAACTCCAGTTTCCTCCCACACACATGCACATTAGACTAACTGACTCTTCCAAACTGCAGCTAGGTGTGACTGATGAGCTGTTCAGGATGTACCCCTCCTTCACCTGGAGTCAGCTGAGATATGATTAAGTGATTTAATTTTTAAAAGCCGAATGTGGCCATCTCGCTATAATAAATTGAAGAAACAAACATATACAAATTGCAAAAGTCCAAATACTCTCAAAACTCCTGACAAATAGATTCCAGAGTAGATTCAAAACAAGATCAAAACGATTTGATAACTTCTCATTAACAAACCAGAGTGGATGCTAAACGAATGTTAATGAATGTTTTAATAGATGATTAACGAGCCGTGTGTCTGCTCTCCGAGTGATCTGTGAAGTTAAACCGATCACGTGACGTAAGTACACGCACTTACTCAACGAATTTTCATCGAAGGAGCAGCCCTCCTCCAGGCAAAGATGCAAGGCTCCGTCTCCAACTCTTTATCAACCACCCACACCTTCACTTCAAGAAGCAGCTGCATCCCTCAAGATCCAGGTCTTTTAGTCCCAACTCTATCAACCTGGAGATCGCCAGTTCGAATCTAGGCTGATGCTACAGCCACCCGTGACCGGGAGTCCATGCTCCTAATTGGCCGAGCTCACACGGGAGGGAGGGATGGCATACACTCACTTCCCTTTCACTCACAGCAACCACCAGTCATTCATGGGCGATGGGCATCTGTAAGCTCATTCATACGAGGAGGCGGATAGCGTTCTCCTTCCAAGTGTGTTGGGTCACCAACAAATCACATGTGCAGCAGTTTGTAAAGAGGTGGGTGGCACCATTGCATGTCATGGAGGGGGCATGTGCATGCTTACGCCCCTTATTGGTTAGTGGCGGTCGTATTATAATGGAGGCAACACTTGACAGGTGGGAATTGGATACCACTAAATTAGGGGAGAAAATGTGTGTGTGTGTGTGTGTGGGGGGGGGATAAAGTATACATTATGACAGGTGTCTGTATGTGAATTTGATGTGTGAATCAGGTCTCACAGAGAAGCTATCCAAAGCTTACAATAGGGAGCCTGAGCACGAAAAGGTAGGTGAAAGAAAAAAATTATTAACATTAGCAACCAGACAAATATACAAGACAAGAACAAAACAAGAAAACCTTTAACCTTGCAAATAAAATGATTTTATTTGCAATGTTTTCACCAATAGAGGAAAAGTAAGTATTGAATTTAGCAGCAAATAGGGGTGAATTTACAGTGATGTCAGGTATGACTTCTGGCCTCTATTGAGGACTTGGCTGAGCCCTGTCCAAGTTCTTTTGGAGTCACCCTGGGCTGCGGTTATATGTTCTGCTTAGTAATTACATTAACTTTTTCTTATTATGTGGGTGAGTATGTTTCTAAATTATTTGCTCCTGTTGTCATCACTAGGGTTTTTTAAAAATCGCTTATACAATTTTTTTTATGTTTTATGGAATTTAATATCCCTTTGGTGAGCCATGGATTTGAATCATTATTGCTGCATTGACAGTCTTTTCTGGGATAGTATTGCGGATAGAATTAGTTAGTTCATGAATCAGATTATCATATGCAGTGTCAGGATCACAGGAATTATACACATTGGTCCATGCCTTGGTCTCCAAATTGTTACACAGCTGCTGCAACGTTCTCTTATTTAGCAGTTTGACAGTTGTTTAATAGCGAGGAGGTGCAGGTTCACGAACAAGGTTTAAAAATAACACAACAGTGAAGTGATCAGATATATCAGATATAACCACACCAGACTCCATCTTAAAATTCTGGATATTTGTGAGAATATTATCAGTGATAGACCTGGATGATTTTGTTACTCTGGTATAAGTTTTTATGGTTGGAAAAAATGAGGAGAAGTGCAAGGTATTAACAAAGTCGTTTGTGATAGTATCATCCTTGGATATATCTATATTAAAATCTCCATGGAGAATGCAGTTGTTTTCCCTAGTTCATGTGTAGAGGATTTCCTCAAGTTTGCTGGTAAAGTTTGCAGGACTTGAATCAGGTGTGCGATAGATTATTCCAATGATGAGAATATTGCCTCTTCTAATATTAATGTTATCAAATTATGAATCAGAGATTTTTCATCCAGAGTCAGATCATTACAGAAAGTGACATGGAGTCTGGAATTTATATATAGGTGTACTCCTCCACCTGTTTTACCCACTCTGTTTTTATGATAAAGTTTGTAACAATCCATGCTTAGAGTATCTATGTGTGATCTATCATTTTATCACGTTTCACTACAACCAATAACATCAAAACTACAACATGCAATACAGGGACAACAGGGAGACTAACTGATCATGATGTTTTGATAAACTTCTGATTTTGAGATGTTTCATTGAGAAATTATTACAGCAATGTTAACATTTCAACTGTTCAGGGTTATATTGTCTGCAAGAAACATTAGCGGTATTATTGAGGCGGTGCTGAGCATCTCCATCATCAACATTCAGGTCATCCCAACCCATCTGAGAACCCTGCATTTGGTATCACAAGGAAAGCAAACAAACATACAACAGACACGCAAACAAGTACACAAACCAAGGAACAAACGTGCATACCCGCAAGGAAACACTCTCACACGTGCACCCACAGACACACACCCATCCATGAGATGCACAGATTGATAAGTGGAAGAAAAAAGACCCAGTGGTATGGATCAAAATTATTTTCATTGTAAGGTAACCCAAATAAGCATGTCAACAAAACACAAGGAATCACATACATTCGCATACCTTTAATGTCTTTCTTTAGGGAAAATGTAGGTTATTCATGGAAAGGGAGAGTGAAAGTAACATTACCATTGATGGTTAACTGTTCACTCTCACAACAAATTTACCATAACGTTGTCGGCGGCTAGGGCCATGTTAGTTCATCTGTCCACCCGGAAGGCATGCCGACAATATAGTTCTTAGGACAATGTCTCAACATTCTTCTTAGCCTCTGCAACCAAGGAAATGTTCGTTCTACCTTCCTCCTTTGGTTTAACGAAGAGTCTTGCAGGGAACAGTAGAGTTGGCTTTTGTCCCGGTTTAAATATCTGCGACATTACCTCAGCATATTCCTTGAGCTGTTCCCGAATTTCTGGCGGATAATCCCCGTATCCTGTTCCAGTAACTAACCACTTCCTTACTTTGGACAAACAAACGTTCTGATAGCATATACAGAGCTTTCACACTCTGTAAGGGTTGCTCGCTGGCACGTGTAGAAATTTTTTATGCATGAATAAAAATTTTCAACAGATGGAATGAACAACGACATACTGGAACTTATTAAAACAAATAACAATGAATTTAAAACAATGTCCAAACAAACTTCAGCATATGGCAGCAAAGGCCAAACATTTTACATCCGCTGCCATACGCTGGGCCAATTTCGTTATAGTGTGAAGGGCACATAAAGTGCAGGTATTTGGACTGTGGGAGGAAACCGGAGTACTCAAAGTAAACCCAATCAAGCATGTGAAGAACATGCAAATTCCACATAGAAATGCAGAAATGAATGAATGAATAATCTTGTTCTTTAATTAACAAATATGCGCCGAAGGCTCTGTGGATGTCGATGAACAATCCCTAAAGTAGAACTTCACTTCGGCAACATCCACCAAGCCTCAGGCACATAAAAATAACAGGAACAGCTTCAGAAAAAAGCTCACTAAAATGATTTTTATAGTCTTTTATTGTTATAGTATTTTTTTTACATATTTTATCCTTAGCAGACTCATTCGGGTGAGCACTGCATGCTTAGAGTCAAGCTAAGTGCTTGCTCGGTTAAACACTAACCTTACCTAACCATCTCTTTCATTCATTCCAGATTTGGAATGAAACTATTTGATGGTAATTATGTATTTTTATTTTTATTTTCAAGAAATAGGCCTTTTTAGCACCCAACATGACTGCTATCCAGTGGCGTAGTGGTTAGCACATCTGCCTCACAGCGAGAAGGTCCTGGTTTCGAGTCCCAGGTGTTTTCTGTGTGGAGTTTGCATGTTCTTCCCATGCTTCCGTGGGTTTCCTGTGGGTACCACGGTTTCCTCCCATAATACAAAGACATGCACATTAGTCTAACTGGCTGTTCCAAATTGCCCCTAGGTGTGAATGTGGGTGTGAATGGTTGTGTGTGTGTTTATGTATATGTGTTGGCTCTGCAATGTTGAGCCTCTCAGCCAGGATTAAGTGATGAATAACTGAATCATAAAACAATGCATTCCTGAGATCTCTGTGATTTCTGTTGAAATAATACCTTTGGTGGTGGGCGCACCATGAAACATTTAGCGCTGGTGAGTGTGAATGGGTGTGTGTTGTCCTGTAATGGTCTGCCAAGCAGTTCGGGGTGTACCTTTCCTTTGCCCAGTGTCGGCTGTGATAGGCTTCAGCCTCCTTGCTACCCTAATAGGATTAAGTGGTTTTACAAATGAATGAATGAAACACAGATGAGGTTTCAGAAGGTGATCATACTATAGCTGGCGTAAAGAGCGAGTGAGTGAATGAGTGAGGAACAGAAGCCCTGTTGATTACAGATTGTTATATTTTTTTTTATCTTTGGGACTTAAGTTTTAAATGACACAAAAGTATGATAATTTCCTCAGAGGTACTTTTGTCAAACAACCCTGCCACTGCTTCTTGTAGTCTAGTAATATGAAGAGAGGAAGCAAATTGCCAGGTGTATCTTCAATGGTTAGAGAGATGGAGTCATTAACGAGAAAGACGACTCAGCGGAAGTCATATTACTGCTCTTTACAGACACACATCTTTTTAGGGCAAGCTGATGCAAGCCCCAGGTGGTAGTGCTGGTCTCTTGTGTTTACTGCTTGAGTGTTTGTGTAGTCCATTAAAGCAGACCTCACATTGATGTGCACACATATCCATTCACCCACAAACACACACACACACACACACACACACACACACACACACACACACACACACACACATACACTGCAGGCACCCATGGATTAACCCTCAGGGTGGATAATGCAGAATAGTCTGCACTCTGTCTCTTCAGACTGCTTCTTCTGAATTTATACTGCGCAATTACAATTCTGTGCTAGATTCTATTTATAAAGTTTTTTGCTATAAATATGTATTATACACTGATCAGCCATAACATTAAAACATTATGAGCACTGCAGGGTGGCATAGTGGTCAGCACGTCTGCTTCACAGCAAGATGGTCCTGGGTGTCCTGGGTTCTCCGTGTGATTCTGTGGGTTTCCTAGCACAGTCCAAAGACATGCACATTAGGCTAACTGGCTGATCTAAATTGCCCCTATGTATGAATGTGAGCATCAATGGACTGGCAAGCTGTCCAGGGTGTACTTTGCTTTCGTCCAGAGTTGGCTGAAATAGGTTCCAGCCTTCCCACAATCCTAGTGGGATTAAGCAGTTTGGCAAATGAAAGAATGAATTATGAGCACTGGCAGATGAAGTAAATAACATTGATTATCTTGTTTCACTGGCACCTGCCAAGGTGTGGGAAGGACTCGGCAGAAAGTGCACAGTCAGTTCTTGAAGTTGATGTGTTGGGAGCAGGAAAAATGAGCAAGCATAATGATCTGAGTGACTTTAAAAAAGGGCCACATTGTTATGCCAAAAGACTACAAAGGTCTATTCATCTCAAAACAGCAGTTTTTTTGGGGTGTTCCTGGTATGCAGTGGTAAGTACCTACCAAAGGTGGTCCAAGGAAGGAAAACCAGTAAACTGGCAAGAGTGTCATGGGTGCCCAAGGCTCACTGATGTGTGTGGGAAACAAAGGCTAGTACATCTGGTCTGATCCCACAAAAGAGCTTCTTTAGCACAAACTGCTAAAATGTTAATGCTGCCTATGATAGAAAAATGTCAGAACACAGTGGATTGCAGCTTACTGTGTATGGGGCTGCCTAGCTGCAGACCAGTCAGGTGGTGTTAATGTTATGGCTGATTGGAATATGTTGAGATTTGTTAATCTATCGGCTACATACTGTACAGATGCTATTTAATAGTTAATATGAGCAGTGTAAAGTGGCATAAATTAAAAAAAATATTAAAATAATGGCAGGAAAAAAATGAGATAATTATATGAAATACAATAATTTTTGAGAGTTGTTGCATCCTGCGAGGTAATTACTGCGTATCAGAGAATGTAAGTCATAATAATAAAATATTTTTTCACCACTGTAGAATAATATTGAGCTTAACAGCCACAGTTGTTTTCTCATATTTCTCTTTTTGTTTCAATGCCAGAATAAACAGATGTATTATTAATAAAGAGACAGGGAGAGACAGAGAGAAAAATAAGAGATAAGATAAGAAATTTGTTTTCCTTTTTTGATGTTGTTGTTTTTTTTTTTGTTTTTTTGTTTTTTTGTCTTTCAACATGACCCCCTCAGTCGAAGGGTGTACTCACATGTAAGTGATATCGCCACGAAATAGGACGAAATTTTTTCCTGGTTGTTTTCGGTTTTGGCAGGCCGAAAAAATTTGTGGTCTCATCGAAAACCTTCAATATTATCGTTGACGATCCGTGACCCTGCACTGCCTGTGTGTCATGTATTGTATTAAACCTGCCCTTAAAATTTAAATAAAACAAACCCAAGTGCTTTCTTTCTTAATGACTTTTTATATTTTTTTCCTTTGTATATTTTCATCTAACCTCCATTTGATTGTCTTGAGTCCAGTGGGCCCGGTTGAATACAAGTGTATTCTAGCATGAGCTGCTCAGCTTTGGCTTATGGGACAGCCTCTATTTCAGTTGGCTATTTCATGCCCCGCGATGCGTTCATTCCATGTCAGATCAGAGCATAATTACCTGTTAGAGGTTTTGACTAATTAAACCTGGGGATTTATTTTTTATTTTGGACACGCATAACAGGCTAGATCAGCTTTCCGACTTGCGCTGATAAGGGAAAATCCGGTATTATATCAGCGGATAGATTATGTGGGAAATACAAGTTAATCTAGTTATTCCAGCAAAAGTAAATAAAAGAAATACAGCAACAGATTACTGCATAGCCTATATGTTTCCCATATGTCCCCTCTAATACATCCTATTGAATCAGAACCTAGCACAAACGGAACAGATATGAGATAGGCGTTCCTCTGTGTGTTGTGAAAAGCAGCTTGCGCAGTACACTGAAAGCAAAAGGGGCAGATTCGCGTGACGTGCAAATAACAGTCGCTCGGGCCATTTAAAAACAAGCAAAAAATGCTGAAGTGCTACCGAAGCTCTTCGCTCGCCATTTGAGCCACTCTGAATTAGCACCAAATTTTGAGCAGGTCCAAAACTTTTTCCAAGACTGCGAAAACGGTCCATTTAACTTAAATTCGACCGACTACCTCTTAAAATATATTCAATTGCCCTCGAGCTACAATTCGCTTGTACATTCAGCAGTGATTGCTTACATGTGAGCTAGCCTTAAATATATTTCAAGCTTTGATTCCTTAAGATTATGGAACGTCATGGTTAGAGCCTGGTTCCGAGCCCTGTGGTCATCAAGTGCGTTTTTTGTGGAATTTGCATGTTCTCCCCGTGCTTGCATTGGTTTCCTCCTACAATCCGAAGACATGCACATCAGATTAACTGGCTATTCTGTCTTTTCTAGGTATGAATGGTTGTTTGTTGTGTTAGTCCTGTGATTCACTAGTGGACCTGTTTAGGGTGTATCTTGCCTTTGCCCAGATTCAGCTGGGATTGACTCCAGCGTCTTGGTTACCCTAAAAAGGATAAGCGGTACAGATAAAGAATGTAGGTCTATGTTTTGGGGGAGTTTGGGCGAAGCTATTGTAATCACTGGCATTTGTGATTTTATCCGTCCATCCATTACTTTGTTGGTTTGTCTCTGAAAAAAATCCTGACCACACCCATGAACGGATTTTATCCAAACTTGGTGGAGACACTACTCCACCTGAATACCAGAAATGACCTGATTTTGGAATTTCTAGGTCAGAGGTTATGCTCAGAGCAAGGTTAGTATGGAATACTCATAGGAAACTGTATATGGACTTTCAAATGCAACAGTTACCCTTGACACTGAGTGATTTTGACAGGTCAAACCCGAGGTATCTTGTAAAACCTTCAAAGGAGAGAGATTTTTGCTAATTTGCTAAGTCTACGTACTATAGCACATGTCATAAGATGAGCACAAGAATAATTAAAACCAAATCCAAAGAACATATATGGCCTATTTGCCACATAATCTATGGCTACATTATCCCTGGCAGAGGTACCATGCACTGTATAAGTGCATCTCTAGTTTTTAAGTTATTATTGTTTGGTGCAAACCCATCAATTCAAATAAACAGTAAATTAAGTTTATCCAAAATCAGGGTGTAGTGTTGTGGTAATTATTCTGCTGGGTGGAGTGTCAATGTAGAAAATGGGTGAAAGTTATACACCTTGAATAGCTTGCCAGAGCAACACACTCACAACCATTCACACTTATACCCACATCCAGGAGCAATTTTTTTAACAGTCAGTTTCCTAAAATGCATGTCTTTGGGCTGTGGGAGGAAACTGGATTACCTCAATGAAACCCACCCAAGCACAAAGAGAGCATGCACACTCCACATAGAAATGCCCTCACCAAGCCCGGGACTCAAACCCATGACCTTCTTGCTGTGAGGCGGACATGCTAAGCACTATGTCATGGTTCCTCCCCTTATACTGAAAATATAATTCAGTAAAATTAATTCAACAATATATGAAATGGTTCATAAAAAGGCACATAATTCTCTTTTATTTTATATTTAAGTCTAAATAATGGAGAAAAATTCTATTACTAATCCATGGAAAAGTCCTAGAGTTCTCAGTGATGTTTCTGTTATTTGAGCATCTAATTGAAAGCTTTTCCCACAGCAAGCCCTTAAACTAAAGACTATAACTGAACCTCTCTGGTAAAATCGAAAAGATCATGTAATTCAGAGCATCGTTCTTCAGTGGCGATCATGTCTAAATCACTTAATGCATCACTTCACCAGGTACAGGCGATTACTTGTCTCCTGTCCCTCACATTTTTCTATCTTCACTGAATTTTCTATTGATGTTTTCAGTCATGAAAAGGCTCTGACAGAAAGCTAGTGCAGTTAGGAAATGTTGGACAGTTTTATTAAACAGGGATCAATGCAAAGGTTGTAATAAATACTAGTGTTGCAGTGAAGTAGTGCAGCGCAGCATTCTGTCTCTACACGCTCTGCGTTTTATAGAAAAGTAGCTTGCACCAATCAATGTGCTATTTCTGGCACAGCCCTCCTTAGTAATGGAGGTACAACCACCACACATTCATAGACACATGAATATATCCAAACGTACTTTGCCATACACGTCTTTTTTTACTTGCTTGTATAGTTAAAGATGGGGCTTTGCGTTTGTGTTGTATATGTCATCCTGCTTCTAATCCCACTTCTTGTTTCCAAAAAAAACATTTAAAATAATAAAATTAATGAGTGGGTGGCACAGTAGCATAGTGGATAGCATGTCTGTTTCACAGCAAGAAGGTCCTGGGTTTGAGCCCTGTGCCCAGGGAGGGAGTTTCTGTGTAAAATTTATATGTCCTTTCCAAGGGTTTGCATGGGTTTCCTCTGGGTGTGCTGGTTTCTTCCCACAGTCCAAAGATATGCAGGTTAGGACTGGATATTCTCGATCAATTGAATGTGAGAATGAAGGGCTCTGTGTGTGTGTGTGTGTGTGTGTGTGTGTGTGTGTGTTGGTCTTTCAAAGCTCTGGCCCACCTTCGCCTGTAGTCGGCAGGGATGGGCTCTAGTGTCTCTGTGACCCTAATAAAGAATAGCAGTTCAAAAAATAAAATGAAATTAGATGATGATGTCAGTATAGCAAAACGTGTTCGTTACAGACGTGGTACGGGTTTGTGTTTTGCCACATGTCCTCCTGCTTACTTTTCCGAGGCAGAAGTTATTGCTCAGTTCTTTCTTCTATAAGGGATGAGCAAAAAAATAAATAAAAAAATCATGAGCACTTTTTGCTGGTTGTAAAATTATACAGACACACCCATGTACACACTGTAAATAATATATTCACTGAACCCTACTAGGTTCACGGGGAGGCTGGTACCTTTCTCAGCCAACACTGGGCAAAGGCGGGGTACACCCTGAACGGCTTGCCAGACCATCACAGGGCCAACACACACACACAACCATTTACACTCACACCTTGGGGCAATTTGGATCAGCCAGTTAGCCTATTCTGCATGTCTTTGGACTGTGGGAGGAAACCGGGGTACTCGGAGGAAACCCACGCAAGCAAACCCTGTATATGTATACTCCACACAGAAACACCCCAGGCCAAGATTCAAACCCAGGACTTTTTTGCTGTGAGGCGGAAGTGCAGACCACTATGCCACTGTGCCGCCCAATACTCAAAGCTCTACCAAAAACAATTCCACGAATATAATGTGTTTTGTTGCTTAATCCAAATCTGATGAGTGAAGAAAAGAAAATCTGCATTTCTTAAGGCAGATCAACAAAGTGACCATAAAGGGGAAAAAAAAAAAAAAAAACGAGTCATATTGCATTTGTCAGTTGCTGCTTGTTTTGTTCTGGCTGACTGTCAGATCATAACATCTGTTTGATTTGTGTGTCGGCTCTTAAATCAGGATTTGACAGATATTTTGCACATCTCTGCGAATCTGTACAATGCCTAAAACTAATCAGTTGTATGATTCCACTAAGAGGAGGACGTAAGTTTCCTGCCAAAATATCTGCATGCCCCTTTTTGTGTATTTCGTTCAATGACTCGGAGCTTGAATTAGCAGATGTTAAAATAGAATCACTTTTGGATTGAGCTCTGAATGAATCAAATTGAATGTACTATTTTACTGATGTCTCATTTATCCAGAGTAATAGCAATAACAGCTTTCAGTGCTGCTGTTGCTGCTGTTGCTGCTGCTGCCTGGAGCTCATTGCTATTCAGAAAGCAGACTGACATTGATCCTGCAGCGCTCTTCCATCCTTCTTTCTGACAGAGGGAACCTGATTGTTCATAAAAATGGAAATTGAGCACGACTCTCCCACAGAAGACCAGTGCTGACTATAGGAGAGAGAGGGGGAGAGAGAGGGAGAGAGATTAATTTAACAAAGCCAGCATGAAGACTATACTTGAACAGTAACACATGTACAACAATCAAGCTATTAAAAACAAGTAGTTCTACAGTAACCTTTTCTTGTTTTATTGGTTTTGTTTGTTTGTTTTTTGGCTGAATGCTCCACCACTTTTAAATGGAAATTCGCAGAAATCATTAGACGGAAGAAGAATGCCTTTCTAGCCACCATTAGATACCATTAGACTGAATGCTCCATACAAAGCAATCAGAGGAAAAATTCATTTTAATTGTTCTAGCAACCAAGCACAGACTAATAGCTTTCTCTCTCTCTCTCTCTCTCTCTCTCTCTCTTTCTCTCTCTGTCTCTCTCTCTCTCTCTCTCTCTCT
>JAQMYF010000007.1:8164467-8189242 GCA_030014195.1 Neosilurus mollespiculum
TCACTCACCCCCCCACCCACGCACTCACTCACCCGCCCGCCCACCCGTCCACCCACCCACTCACTCACCCGCCCGCCCACCCGTCCACCCACTCACTCACTCACTCGCTCGCTCGCTCGCCAGACCACTCACTCACTCACCTACCCGCCCACTCACTCAATCACTCACCCGCTCGCTCGCACGCCTGCCTGCCCGCCCACCCACTCACTCACTCACTCACGCGCCCGCCAGCTCAACTGCCCGCCCACCCACTCACTCACTCACTCACTCACTCACTCTTTTCAGTGTGCTGCTCATACTACTGAACGCAGGATGAAACTGACCCCGATGAAGGGCAGTATTTAATGTTGCACTGCTCGGGAGTCTGATTCTTCTTATTTGTTATTCAACACTGCTTGGCATGGTGATGTAATGGTTAGCACATCTGCCTCACAGCAAGAGCGTCCTGGGTTTGAGTCCCAGGCTCAGGGTTTTCTATATGTTCTCCCTGTGCTTGCATGGATTTTCTCTGGGTACCCTGGTTACCTCCCACAGTCCAAAGACATGCCGATGAGACTAATTGGCTGTTACAAATTGTCTGTAGGTGTGGATGTGAGTGTGAGTTGTCTGGCGAGCTGTGTGGGGTGTACCCTGCTTTTGCCCGGTGTCGTATAAGATGGGCACTAGCCTCGCTGTGACCTGAGTAGGATTAAATGGTTTGGCAAATGAGCGAGTTATTCGCCACTGTTGAGCCATAACACAATTGAGAAATAACATCAGTTCTCTGTTAAAGCGTGACTGGTCAAGTTCACTTATACTTGATGTCGAACGCATCAAGCCTGTGAGTAACGAGGCGTAGTCGTTAGTGTGGCGAATGATAGTATGATAATTTTCTGAACAGTTGTAAGTAGGAAGTGCCACAGCAGGTAATTACTAATAATGTCTAAATAATCTGTTTTCTGCTGCTGTAACAGAAGCTGGACCATGTGTAGAGCTATCGCTTGTACAGAGAGCCTGTTTGGATCGGTGTCGTCAGTGTTCAAATGTTAAATGAAATAATAAGAAGGTGGTGTTTGTTGACGTAACTTGATTTTTGACACTGATATCAGTTCGCTGTTTTGACACTTATAATTACGCTTGACTCAATTAGGACATTTCAAAAAGACTTTCCAGTCTTAACGTTGCCTCAGTTTTCACTATCCCACAGCTAAGAGACTGTTTCTAATCTTGTGCAGAATCTAATAAGAAAATTACGTCCATTAGGTCAGCGGACACATTTTCTACTGTGCCCCATAAGTACACTATAAAATGATGCCAGTTAATAACGTCGATTGTGAGATGCAGTATCTGGAAGCTGTAATCGTGCAGAGATCTTGGGTGGAATAGTGAAGAACTATTTATAGCAAAATCAGCTATACTCTGCATTTTTACTAAGTCTTTGCAGTGGTCTCTGTAGGTTTCGTTTGAAAATGAGGAACTGCAAGGTCACCTTGCACTGTGATGAAAGCATTTCAAATTGAGTAGTTTTCAAACCATAACTAGGTTACAGCGCCATGGATTCATAAAATACACAGTGTGGTGCATTCCAGTGATCGCTACAATTTTGATTGCCAAGTGAGTCATAATTGAGCACCCTTGCTGATTTGGTTATCCTTTAGAGAAGGGGGCTTGGGTGAAATCGATTCAGTGATGTATTGCGATTCTTTTGTGCAGTGATTCTAGTTTCGCCACACTCCTTGCTTAAATGTTCGTAATATTCTAGGGAGTAGGTTACATTTAATTACTCCTGTTCAGTTCATTTGGTCATCTTGTGGATAAAGGTTTTTAGGGTTAAAGCTTTCAAGGGTGTACACACGAGGTGATGAGTAACAGGCGAATTGCTTTGTGAGACAAGTGAATCGTTTAGTAAATTTCTCGTGGCCAGCTCTGATGGCCTAGGTAACCCGCTCGCATGTTTCTGAGTGAAGTATCTAGCTAGCTAGTGTAGATCTGCGAGAAGTATCCAGCTAGTTCACTAATAAATAGCTTAGCTTATATTATTTTAGCCTATATTTTCTTAAACATTTATTTTCTTGGAGCAAGTATAGAACAGACTCTTGTGCGTCATGAATCGGAAATAGTTAAAGATTATATAATAACGGGAAGTGCTAACCGTTTCAGAAAGGTTGACCTAAGAATCGTATTTCAGGGTATTATCCTTGTAAAATTTCTGTGTGCGGCTGTAAAAGCACATGATATTTAGACCTGGCAGTAATGAACTCCTCTTCCATGTTGATGTAGGCGGAACAATAAAACTTGTGCTCGTGGTTCCCGGTAGAAAATGATTTTTTTGGGAGCTCTGTGTCTGTCAATCAACTATATCTTTCTGCTGTGATTGGTTTTTGTTCCATTCACGTCATTTGAAAGTTCAGCTCAGTATAGCTCCATACCCACCCAATTCGCAAGCCTAATTATCGTGATATTGTATTGGGTGTCCCCTGATGATTTTCCTGTTATCCCTCTTGCCAAGGTACCCACTGTAACCAATATGAAAATATGATGCTATCTTGTTGTACTTCGTGTGTTTATTCCACAGTAGTATTTGACTAATTGTTTAGCAATTATATAATAGTAGTCCCTTGTTTCCTTGTTGCTAACCCTAAACTCTTTCTCCTTTCATGTGTATGCTTTGTGATTGGTAACAAATACAGGCACTTAAACACAGTACAAATAGTTCAGTATTTATAATAATTGGCAGGGCGATTTCCAGAAGTGCTTTGTAACCTCTGTCAAAAACAATCTCATGCTAGATCAAATAGGTCTAATTGAGTCTAATGACACCATCAAGCTGAAAGCCTTCTAGAAAGAAGTTAGTGTAATGAGCTCGTACAGCAACCAAAACAAGTCAAGCTTTGTTTATAAACTGGTGCTCATTTAAGTGCTTGGTGGAGCGAGATCTTCCGTCTTCGATAGTCAGGGACTCGAGGGATGTTCATTTCGCCAGCTGGTTTCCAGGCCAGAAGAAGATCCTTGATGCATGTCTCCCTCGTATCTTGGGGGATGGCGGATCCAGCCGAGACGAGCTGGAGGCTCAAAGGGAAAGTGGTCCAAAGCCATGTTTGAAAGGTTTCTTTAGGTAGGTGGGGGCTGGTGTGTTTGGAGATTTATAGGCAGGCATCTGTGTTTCAAATCTAATGCAGTCAGCTACCGAAAGCTTGTGGAAAGAAGTCAACAATGGCTTGATCTGGAGGAACTCGTGGAGATTGAAGGAAAACTGTGCATATGCTTTCTGGATCAGTGTACGGCACATGGGGGAAGAACTACCTGGAGATGGTGAGGAACTATACAAGGAACTGTTTGGTCCTTAAGTTCTTCAGGGAGATCACAAGATTTTGACATGGGGTTGCATTTCCAGAGGTTTGCAGCATCTCAGTCTTGCTGGTGTTTAGGTTCCATCCATGTCGAGATGTCTGGCGGTCATTTGGAGAGCCGAGCAGAGACACAAATGTCTGAGGGGGAGAAAGGAGAGTGTAGGTTGAGGGCCTTTAGCATTAGTAATGATATCAAAAATGTCAGTGAGGATATCAACTTCTTGAGGTATACGAGTTACCAGAAAGTGTTAAAGTAATTGATAAGTTTAGGCAGTTAGTGGTGTAATTAGTGTTTTACTTCTGTTTTTGTTTCTTATGAAGAGGTCCAAGTGTCAGCACATATTCTAAATAACATTTACAGCCGTCCATATTCGTTACTCTTGATCATGCATCGACTTGGCTCATTATATTCAACTAGAGTCTGATTGCCAGTGATTACGACATGTTTAGCTCCTTTTTGCTGAAATGAGGCACAGAAATTGCGCAGAAGTTAGAATTTTACAGTCCCCCCCCCCTGTTAATACTTGGGTGGTTGTCATTGGGTGCACCAGTCATTGTGTATTTTTATATTTATTAGCCAATTTAAGCAGGTCAGCACCCATTGATTTCTTCTGTGATTGCATAGTTGTGTTCCACAGTCTACAGTATGTGCCCACCTGACCATCACCATCGTATGTGCTTGTTGAGCTTCCCATTGCAGATTTATTCCCCCTCTGGTGCTGTAACAGCCTTCGGCCTTCTGAGAAGGCTTTATGCTTTATTTTGAAGTGTGGCTATGGGGATTTGTTCTCATTTAGCCACAAGAGCATTAGTAAGGTCAGGTGTTAATGTCAGCTGAGAAGGTCTGGGGTGCAGTCAGCGTTCCGGATCATTCTTTCAATTTAGTTCAGTTCAGTTTTATTTGTATAGAGCTTTTTGCAATTGACATTGTCGCAAAGCAGCTTTACATGGTAAAAGGAATTTAAACATTTTTCTACACCCCCCTATACATCCCTAATGAAAAACTCTCTCATTTGACACAAGGAAGAAACCTTGAGAGGAACCAGGCTCAAAAGGGAAACCCATCCTCATTTGGGTGAAACCATAAAAATACAAACCATATAAGAAAACTTCATTACAGTCCAACATGTAGTCCGGTTGGTTATACCACAACTGTAATTCCTAAATAATTGTAGCAAAAGAGTCTTGAGCTCAGGCATTTCAGCATGGAGTTTGCATGCTCTCCCTCTGCTTGCGTGGGTTTCCTCCAGATACTCCAGTTTCCTCCCTCAATCCAAAGACATGCAAATTAGGCTAATTGGCTGTTCCAAATTGTTGTGTGTGTTGGTTGTGTGTGTTGGTTCTGTGATGATCTGTTGAGTTGTTCAGGCATGGTTGTTAGTTCCTGAGTGTAAAAACGGAATTCCGTCAAAATTAAATCTCTAAAATACTGGAAAAAATATTTTTTTTAACCAAGAGAAAGATCTCGCACTGACGATGAATGTGTGCGTATTTATCAAGCGGCAACCACCCGAGCTGGAAAATGAAGCTTAGCTGGAAGTCTCTTAAAGTGCAATACCACCGGGATCCACTAGGGACAGGCTACAAAAAACACCGTCCAGATCCATTAGATTTCCATTAAAAAATGGTACATTTTTCACATAACCCCCCCCCCCCCCCCAATTCTTTCCTCCTTATCCTTTTTGTGTTGTTTTGAAGTGAAAAAATTTAAAGTCTGTTATACAGAGAGTCTGAACATTTGATCGAACTATTAGATTCACAAGTAGCATAGAATTATACAAAATACTATGAACTGAATAAATCCAGTAATTATACTTAATATTAGATTTATTCAGATTGAATAAATCCAATTTTGTAATAAGTTAGTATTGCATCTATTACTTTGTCCTACATATATATATTTATATGATATATGTATTTATGAACGTGTGTATATATAGGCCACAACAGTGAAATTATCCTACATTAAAGGTAACAGGTCTGTTATGAGCCACTGGGAGTTTCGGTTGTATTTGCTGAATGTGCTGGATCATCTTTGCTACATGGTTTATGATAGCATAAAATACCCTTCAGAATGCACCTCTGAGCAGTAAATTTTCTGGGAAGTGCTATGTGCTCCGCCGGCTGCGTTGACTCATAGGCATCGCCAAATGTATTTTCGATCTAAATGACTTTCACCAGCTAACAACCATGTGTTCAGGGTGTACACCACCTTCGCCCGGTGTCGGCTGAGCTTTTTTTGTCCAGTGTCCTTGTAGGAATAAGTGGTTTGGCAAATGAGTGTGTAAGAGGGTGATGGTCAAAAAAGTAATGAGTTAAAAAAAAAATCTTAATAGGGAATATGTCATCAGACATTTTGTAAGCTTCCTAATCCTAATTAGTTAATTAATCCATCTCAGCCGTCTCGCCGAGGGCAGAGTACACCCTGGACAGCTCGCCAGGCCATTGCAGGGGAATAGGAAATATGTTGGAAGTAAAAAATATTATCTGTGTATATTGTTAACTAACTAACTAACTAACTAACTAACTAACTAACCCCCACCCCCCAAAAAAATTGTATAAACTAAAACTGTATTATTATGAAGGTTGCCAGTAATTCTGAAGGGCTCTGTATTCCTGTGTATACACTAATCTCCACCTAATGAAAAATAAATGTGGAAAAGAGTCTGGCTAAGGCAGGCTGTTCGACTGTTAGGAAGCGTTTAAACACTGGTTTGAGAAATTGCCGTTGTAAGTTGCCTCTCGTGTATTAAAACATTCAAAAGCATTTGCATCAGTGAGTTCCCAGATTTGATGGGTCAATTAACTCAGTTTGGCATACGGTGGCATTAAGGCTCATGTTTAGCCAGCGAAGCTTCCAGAAGATAAATTGCCTGGTGCAGATTTCTGTTCTGCTGTTGAGTGCAGCAAGGTGATGTGAGGATAAGGTCTGCTAAGTCACTCGCTCTCACACTGACATTTTGTTATCCTGCTGCTATCTGGCTGGCACCCAAGTGGATTTTGGTGCAGTGGAGGAAGGAGGTGGAAGATTGCACTCCTCTTTCAAGACTGACTGGCTTTAGTGCAAGCGCTGTGTTTTGACACTGTTGAAAGGTCTTTTTTAGTGCTCGGTGCTTGTAATGTCTGGGTGGGTTTGTTTTAAACAATTACCATATATGCAACCATAACAAGTACTTGGCTTGTATCTGTCTTTCATCATTTAGGCGATTTCTGGATCGGTCGTTTGGCGCTTTCGAATGATTCAGAAACATAAAGACGTCATTGTTGAATAGAAAAAGAAGGCAAAACTGTTTTGTGGACAAAAAAGGTTTGAGCTACTGTGGCGAATCTTGAAATAAACCGTTTGAATACTTTTGGAGCGTTCTGTATGGAGAAATAGGCCAAAATTCCTCCTTTAGTGAGAAGTCTGTAATCACTGGAAACATTTGGTTTTGCTCCTCGCCGCTAAGCATGTATAAGCAGTTTTTGAGCAATAAAGGATGTTTTATACATGGTTAGTGGGTGTAGTAAATCTGGAGTAATATTTTTTATGGCTTTCATTAGAGGTGTGGTCATAGTGTGGATAGAAAAGCCTGCTTTACTGTTACTTTTTGAAACAATGCTTTATTACATTATGACAGTAGTTTTTTCTTTTTTTTTTTTTATCGGGCTGACTGATTTTGACGTGTATTTGTTGCCTTGTACCTTGTCAAGGTGTCTGTGTTTTGACTTGCCGGTAGACATCGGTGAGACGGTGTTAGAAATCGGAGCTGCTGGGAGAAGAGTTATCACGCTTCATCTAAAGACGAACTGTCTTTAGGGTGAGACGAAACAAAAGACAGACAAGTGGAAAAACAGTTTAGCTGCACAATTAATTGTGGTTTAATGTACATCAGATTTTTGGCATCTGCAGCTGGTTCAATTAAAAGGTTGCAGTGAAAGCATATCGTTCTGTTGAATAGTCGCTGTGCTCTCTCGCACACACACACACACACACACACACACACACACACACACACACACACACACAGATACACTGTAAAATAAATGTGCTACTAAATCACCGGGCTTGGAGAGCTGTGACCAAGCGGTTTATGTAGGACTATGTATAAACTGCTAATGCTTTGATTCTTAAGTGTTGCTTCAGGCTTAGACATATCTTATGTAACCACTCTGGTCCCACAAGAATCATTTTGCATCCACCTTTTTAGAGATTTATTTATATTTTTGCTAGATTTAGATACGTGGTGGGTACAAAGCGACTAAAGTTTTGAAGTTTCTGTTTAATAAAGGAAAGCCTGGAACCAAGTTCGCTTTTAGTACGAAGTGCTTTACTGTGATTGAATTAAAGAGAGCTGTTTATTAAATATTGAACAGATGACCTCACTTGTGATGTGTGTATGTGTGTGTGTGTGTGTGTGTATGTATGTATGTATGTGTATATATATATATATATATATATATATAGAGAGAGAGAGAGAGAGAGAGCAACATAACGACTTGCCATACTTAAGAAACCAGTGTTCGCATGCATCATGATGCTGATTGGCTATTGTACTTAACAATGCTAATTGGCTGTTGAACATTGCAATGCTGATTGGTTGTTTTGGTCTTTGGCAGGAATTTGAAGTGCCGACAATGTATACTAAAGTTGCCCCTGTGCAACTGCCTGTTTTTTTTAGAGCAACTTGACACAGGTGGGAACGACGTACTCCACTTTTTGATGTGGCGCATGTTGTTCCAGAACATATTTTTTCGGGTGCCACTTGCTGTCTGAACACAATCAGTGTTTATGTGTTTGCACTAGCATCCATTGTTGTTTCACGGGCTTTCGTGGCAGATAGGCGGTGTTGTCCCTGTAGCTTCATGCTTGCAATTTGAGAGTGACCGTGTAAGCATGTAGGAAAGTGGGGGTGACTACATTGTAGAGTTGGAAGCATCTGAATAACCGCTGTAGCTAAAATGCTGAGCATGCCAATTTTATAAAGTGGTGGAAATCCTGTCTTTAAACATTTCATCTTACTGTTTAGGAAAACTGGGAAAGTAATGATGCATTTGAGGCAAGTGCCTACTGAAAAAATGCCCCCCACAGCTTGAAACTTTAATTCGTACACTTGATTATTTTCTCAGCTACCAGTTCCCTCCCGTTTACAGAGTGACGTGACATTAACACGGCTGTGCACGCTGTGAAAAGTGTAAAGTGCACATTCTCTAGTTTGAAATGTGTTTATAACAGTATTGGCCCTTAGATCGGTTAATATACAGATACAGGACTGTGTTAAATCTGTAACACTAACCGTACAGGGCAGTGCTGGCTTAATGGTGAAGGCTTGGGGTTACTGATTAAAAAGATGGGTGTTCAAGCCCCAGCGCCACCGATCTGTCACTGTTGGGCCCTTGAGCAAGGCCCTTAACCCTCAACTGCTCAGTTGTATAAATGTGATAAAAATGTAAGTTGCTCTGGATAAGGGCTTCTGCCAAAATGCTGTAAATCTAAAACGCACTAGAGCATTATCTCTACTCACTATTGTTCGCTGTTGTAGCTGTGTTGCAATTTCACTCCAGAATGTTGCAAGAACGTTCGGAGGTCATACGCTCAGGCCTACAACTGTAAATCTGCAGTTAAAGAAGCTTTTTATGAGCAGTACGCGCTCTGAGACAGCAAGCAAGGTGCAGTTTTGTGGAGGCATCTGCATTTTCCTCATTTTGCACTCTGACCATGGGCAATAACATTATTATATCTGACAAATTACCCTCTCCAAGCTATCATGAATACAGCACAAGTCTAAATATTTGTAGGGATGTGATGACGGTATAGCAGTATCTCCTCATTCTGTTAGTAATGTTGTACAAATAATGATTTTACACTGTACTGTGTTATTGGCTTATTCATTCAAAAATATTAAAACAAGCCAAGTTTTTTTTAAGTCTGACCAGCCAGGTGTTTAAAAAAAAAAAAACCTGCCAGATCACAAACATCGTAAACTAATAAGATCCAAAAGCAACCTACTAATTAAAAAAAAAAAAATCCCAAACAAATAATTTTGCAGTGTTTTGTCAGCCTGTCCTGAAATGTGAGTAAAAGTTTAGATTTGACTTACTGTAAGCCGGTGTGATATTGAAAACGGACGCCCTGGACCCTCGTGGTCCACATTCCGCTGTGGAATAGACACCCCCCCTTATTGGAAATGGACCCCCCCCCCCTTTTTTTTAATCCTAAAAATAATTTTTTTACATTTTCAGAACACAATTAGGGTTAACATGTATATTGGAAATGTATAAGACATGCGTAAAAATTTGTACAAAATGATGTTTTTTATTGTAAATTTATTCTGATTACTGTTTAGAATAATTATCATATAATACTAAATGATTTTTGGTGGGGGTCCATTTTCAATGGGTGGGGTGGGGTGAGGGGGGGTGTTCCATAGTCTATAGTGGAATATAGACCCCCGGGTCCATATTCTATGGGGGTCCATTTACAGTCTCACCCTGGATATCATAATCTAAAAAGCAGTTCCATGTTGTATAATATCGTGTTGAATATAAACTGAGTACAAGAGTAAACATCTGAGTTTTCTTTTTTTTTCAACATTTTTCAATCTCATGATCAGTTTGGTTGCGGGGAGCGTTATCATTTCCCTTGCTGGGGTTTTTCACAAGTTCTGTGGAAATGAATAATGCCATGCTGTCAGGTTGTGTAATAACCTTGTGAAAAAATGGATTAGTGTTAATTCCCTCTTACTTTTTCAGCCTTCAGTATAAAATAATTTAGTAATAATGTAGTGTGTGTGTGTGTGTGTGTGTGTGTGTGTGTGTGTGTGTGTGTGTGTGTGTGTGTGTGTTAAAAGTACTGGTGTTTCTGAATCCCTTGGATAACTGGGTAAGATTCTCCCAAGATTCTCCTGAGATCTGCTGACCGGCAGCTGATCCTGCACACTGACCGGAGAGGGAACATCAGTGAAATATTTATAACTTCAGGGAAAGAAGGAGGACAGAGAATAAAAACGGATTGAGAGACATCCTCAGGAGACCTGGATGTCATGTTTTTAACATTTCTGACATTTAATGATTGAAGGTTGTTAGTAGAAATAGCTTTTCTCCCACGTTATTTGTATTTTTTCCCACATAATAACGGAGTCTTTTAACCTCTACGTTGCATTCTGTTGTTGGTGTCATGACAATGACTCTGCTACTGAACTATTTGTGATATATTTGAGAGTCCCTGAAGATCACTTAAATCATTAGTAAGATCCCGAATCTGTGTCAGTAATGAAGTTCATGCTGACGGTTGAATCATTGCGTTATCCGTATTGTGAAACGTGTCCCAACGGATGGCAGAACCTCTTTGGCACTTGATGATGTAATGAGCTGTTGGCAATGTGGTCGAATAGTCACTATAGCATCATTAAACAGCCTGCCATCTGACACGTAAGGGCTTTGGCTTGGTTACAGGAAAGTGTTTCTCAGAAAAATGTAACTTCTAATTCATACCATACTGAAAATGTTCAGCTCTGTAGCCTGTCTGCTTGGCTTTGTGTTCAGGCTAATATAAAATTTTTTTTTTCCCTACAGAAATGTAGCCTTGAGACTTTTAGATGATTTTAAAAACCAAACTTTTTCATTTCATTCATTTCTCATTTTTTTTTCATCCATCATGGTGGTGTACCTGCTAGCATAAAATGCACAGTGCAACACTTTGCAGTTCAGATCAAGAGAAAATAAAGATGTTAGCCAGACTTGTACTGTTTATGCATGGGGCATGAAGAGAGGACCTGCAGTGAATGCATCGAGTTCAAACACTATGGCTACTTAGTTAGCTCCTCACCAGGAATTCATATACTTGTCCATTTCCTTTAGTCTATGTATATTGATGCTCTTAGCATTACTAACTATAAAATGGGTCTGTCAAGTAAATATATGGATATTTTAAATCAATATTGCAATGTTTGCCTTTGAGGATCCTCTATAGAGCCATCGACAGGAATGGGTCTATGGAGACATGAATGGTTTTATGGGAGACATTCAAACCCCCCACCAAAAAAAAAAAAAAAAAAACAAAAAAGGGTGAAGAGTAACATTGCATTGGCTAGGCGTTGCTAATGAAACCATGGCAACAAGCAGTACCCTTTTGAAGCAGGAATTTGTCCTGGCGACAAATGTATAACAATTACAGTGTAGAGAGCGAGATTTTCTGGTTTGAATTCTGGTAAAACGTCCGTGTCATGATGCATCAGGTGGAGGAAAAACAGACTGCAGTGGAAAGCAAGTACTACATAGAAATAGCACTTTAGATAGTATCAATTTTTTCATGTTTGAGGCAGAGTGTACAGAGTGTATGTAGGAATTGTGGTACTAGGGCTGGGTGATATGGCCAAAAAAACATCTCTCTCTCTCTCTCTCTCTCTCTCTCTCTCTCTCTCTCTCTCTCTCTCTCTCTCTATTTATTTATTTATTTATTTATTTTACCGACACCTGATTTACAATTTCTTTTGTTGTTTTGTTTTTTAAGCAAAGACATAATTCAAATGTTTTATTTTAACCATATCAGAGAAGAACATTATGCCATGCAATATACCATGAATTTCCAAAATAAAGTATATATAATTCTATATTTGTTAAATAGCATTTCAGCAAAGTTTTGAGCTCAAAAAGGAGTGGATGGGAATGGATTGCAACATGGACTTTTTGAAATCTTTTGGGCTGAACAGTTTTTCGGAAGTTAAGTTTGCTTTGCAAACCCCCTAACAAACCAAATGTATGCACAAACTACAAAAGTATTCTTCGTAAACTGAATTTGTATCTATATGAATGACTGTCTTGTTTGATAACACCATTCCTGATATTTAGGCACTTTTCTGACATTTACTATTCAAAAACTCTTCAAATTTACTATTGAATTTTTCTGATCGATAACATTTGCCAGCTTAAAACTTTTAAATTGTTTTTATTATGTTACAAAGCATCATGCCCTGGACTTTTTTGGCCAGTGGAACATTTCGGAGTGAGCTCAGAGACCGGATGGGTGTAGCATCCCAGACATCTTTGGCGTGTGGTCCCGTGAGTCCAGGAGACTATAAATCTACTGGCCAGACAGTATTAAATTATATTAAATTCCTCTATCCTGAACATAAACAGTTTTCAATCAAGGGATTGTGTTCTGTTGCTGCTCTAACGAACATTACAGGCGCAGTAGACTATGCATATTCTCCTGATCCATTCCCATACCTCAACCGTAAAGTACCACTCAATTAATGTCCAAAGTATATACTGTTCAGTATATAAGAAAATAGACACAAGTGAAGGTGTGTAGACGACAGCAGTTACAGTTGCCAAATTCTCATGTCTGTGTTTGGCGCTTGTTTTTTCTTTTCTTGGCCTGTAATTAAACCACTTTTAAATTTTTCCACTGTTTACGCTACTCAATATAATACCTTTTCTGGACTTTACCTTCTGCAGCAGCACTTCTATTTCAGATGAATTAGAATTCTACCCCATTACATTTTGGCACTCCTATGGATTTGCATCTTTTCCTTATAACCTTCATGAATATTCATATGTACACACGCCCCATATCCTTAAAAGGGTACTAGCACACACTTTCAATTTATCTCACCAATTTAAGAACACATCTGTGAACAAATCCGTGGACTTTTCTTATGAATTTCTTTAAGATCAAATATATATATATAATATAATGCTTCACTTTCTGTGACTGGTTAGAGAGTTTATTTATGTAACCTCTGTAATGATACAATGTCATCATTACCATGTACCATTTTGCAACAATCTGAACAATTTGAAGACGTGTGTTACTTAAAGGGAGAAATACTTGCGTTGATTGCTTGGACATGTGACTTGGCAATTCAGTAGCTCTAGTTCTTATGAAAGGGTTAAACACCGCTGTACTTGGGTGGCATTTATATTTAGTTCCATATGCACCATATGTAAATATATGATAAAAGCCTCCATTGACATTGTAAATTAAAAGCCATCAGTTCGTCTAATGTAGATGTTTTTATATTGACTAGCTGCAGTTAATCCTTAGGTATTTCTCTCTGCGCTTGAATTGATGTGTAATTGATAGTCTTTTCTCAGCAGAGCAAATACTGACTGACGTTTCAGCTTCAGTCGCTTATTCATGTGGACAGCCTTTCTCCTCTTCTGGCAAATTCCCAATGGGATTGACAATTACATATTTCTACACAACTGGGTCATGGTGAGGCAAGGGCAGTGCAGTTTAAACAATGCCTAGTGGGAAGCCATCAGCAAATCACTGGCATCTTCCTGTTTGTGGTCACTGGTATGTTCCTTTTTAAGGCCATTGCTGGGAAGCTTTTTTAGGCACCTGGTGACAGCCTTCTCAGTCTTGTTACCCTAATGAAAAGGTGGAAGTATTTTAAAAAGAATCCCCATGGTCGCCTATGTCACTTGGGGAAACACAGATTTGTTAGTTGAATACTTTAGCCCTTAAATTGGAGAGATGTGGCCCGAGTCAAAAGCCACATTTCTTCCTTTCCTCATATATTTACCAGATTTTGGAGAAATATTTTGCTATAAACAAAATCTGTAATATTTAAGCATTTTTCTCCAGTTTTCTATACTTTATATGGATTCAAATGAATTAAAGTCAGTAATCCAAATCCTAAATTTGACATAGGACTCTACGTAGTACGCTACTTTCCTTGCCTCTGGCAGGCCGCGTCAGTGCTGTCACACATTAACACATTGCCAATGTTAACCACTCTTAATCAGTTCTTTACTGCCCTACATAAGTGTAAGTGTTGCAGAAGCTTGGCAGCTGGTAGTGAATTCTACTTTTTGCTGGCACATGTCCAAGTATACAGTTTTGAATGAGTTCATCTACCAAAGAAAACTTGACCTGCATAAGTATAAACATAATCACTTCTACCTTGTTCCTTGTCTGGGGAACGACTATGATATAAGGAACTCTACACATTATGGTGCAGCTCTCTTTTGTTTTCTACCATAAGAAGTCAAGCATTTAAAATATGGTACGACGAAAAGGTGATCATGAGCTCTGTGGTGAACAGCAGCTGAGATACTATAGTATAGTATGGTATAGTGGGCATAGTGGCCCTAATAAACAACATGCTCTTTCACTTTCATAATTTAACCCCTGTTATTGTTTTGCAAGGGAAGCCATTTTCAGGTATATATGTTCGGAGGCACGGACAAAGAAATAAGATGCACGAGGGAAAGATGTTTTGTTGCTCTTCTCCAAAGTCAGACAACAGGCTACACATTCATATAGGATGCAAAACAAGCTAAAAAAATATTACAAAATACAATGCAGTTTAGAATTTTGATGATCTTAAAGCCTCAGTCACCACATCTTTCCAAAATACATTTAAATTTGTCCAGCTTGATGACCATTGTGATGGTTGGGACCTATCTGCGGATTCGATCTTCCTCAGTCCTAAGTTTGGTCCCAAGACCAATCAACACAAAGATTTGTTTTATTTTATTTTATTTTTTTATTTGTTGCTTTATTTGATAGGTCACAGTATACCATATAGGATAGATTATAGTGCATGTTAATGATTATCAGTACGCCTAGTAAATATGCCAGAATTTAGCACAATAGCTATTTTCCACCTGTAGTTGTTAGGCAGAAACATCAGAGACACACTCATATCCTAACATTCAGTCCGCGTTTCAAAAAAAAAAAAAACAAACAAAAAAAAAACAACCACCCCCCCCCGCCCCCCCCCAAGATTTGTGTTTTGCAGTGAAATTTGGAGCAGTACTTGATATTAATGTCAATGGGAATTATCCATAGCATCAATATGGATGGCATCTCTACCTGACAGGCCTGGTGCAACAATACTTTTTTGTAATTTTCATGCCATACAACTTCTGTGCATTTGCTCAAGTGGTAAGCTTCCAATGCTTGAACATCAGTCCTCGTTGAAAACCGTCTTGCTTGACATCTTTCGGATTGATAACTAGCTGAGTGGGTTGTATGGTGATGCGTAGTGAAACTAAGTCTGCCTCACAGACGTAAACAGCAAATATGAGGAGCTTCAAAGTGGTGTGGTGAACTTCAAAGGGGTCTCAAGTTCAAATTCCAGTCATACCAGAGCCTTCAGTGGTTGGGAGTTTAAGATTTTGAAGTTGTATAATATTTCATGAGCCGTCATTTATATGTTTTTATATGAAAACATGACTTCTTATGTGGCAAAGTTTTCACTTTCACTCTAACTTGTTGATAGCTTTTTTATTTTTATATAGCTATTTTTTCTGAATGTCTTGTTTTTACAACTGCAAACGGAGATGCTAAACTGTTTTATGTTGTTTCTCATGACACTAACGACTAATCTAATCTAATCTAATCTAATCTAGTGGTAAGTGATGTATAAATCGTTCCCACCATCCTGGAAACAGTCTTTGTGGAACTACAGTACATTGTTTTCAAACCTCACTGATGAATTTTATAGCATTTAAAGATCCACTATGTAGGATATAAGGTGATCGATAAGCAAAAATGTTAGTGTTTTTAAGTAAATTACTCTGTAACTACCTGTAACTATGAATTGTTGTGTAAAAGGCCTTTATGTCCGTGTAGCGAAAGGGTTCTCTATGCTGTGTAGCCAAGTTTCTACAGAAAAACTTTTAGTGAGTGGCTTCCATGTTTTGTTTCTTTTTTCCCCTTCTTTTTTTTTTTTTCAACAAGTGGCAATGGGAAAAGAAAGTTAAGAAGAAATGAAAGAGGAATCAGTGTTTGAAGATAAGTTTGACAACACAAATTTTGAAAAATGTGAAGGATCATGGTTATTATTTCGGCATGTAATGTAATAGCAGGGGTGTGTGAATATAAGTTCTTGGAAGTACTGTATGGGGAATGCATGCTTAGAAATGGAGTGCTAAAGCCGACTGGCTCCTACATAGTGAACCTTTTAGGAAAATGTGGTACATTTAATTATTTGTTCAACAATACCAGCATTTTATAGTAAATATCAGCAGTTAAAAACAATGTACATTGTGCTGAAAAATGTAATGGCATGTTAAATTTGTCAGCAGACGTAAAGTCATGTGTATGAACCTAGTGTGTATTTTGTGGTGTTTGGGTGGTTTGAATGGGTTACTTTATAATCGTCCTTCAACCTTGTCACTGCAGCTTTTGTTCAGTGCTGGTGAATTTGGCTTCACTGCATATAAAGCACAATTCATTGATCCATTGTCGATGGTAAGAATCTTTGGATCTCTGGAATTTCAGCTGCTGTTAACATGATCAAAGAAAAGTGGAGCTTCTGGTCTGGTTAAAGGTCCAGTTGTTATCAAATGAGACCAACATTAATACCTAACCACAAGTCATTGATCAGGACTTGGCTAGAATGTGTCCCTGATTTTTATTTCTTCTTCTTTTTTTTTTAATCATCAGGAAAGAAACTCAACAGTCTTGGCTTGGAAAATGTGCTTCAGTCCAGCAGCAGTTCAGAGACTCCTGAAAACCCATCTATATGATTAATGTTTAGTTTCCCACCGGCCTATAATAGGGTCATAAATCAGTTTCCTGATCTCTTACTTTGACTTTTTTTTTTTTTTTTTTACCCTTTTGTCTATTTAAAGCTCTTTTTTTTGCATTTTATGCATGAATATTTTAAGACATTTTCTCTTCAACAGTTTTCCACATGAAGATGTGATTTTTGTGTGGTGATGGTGTTGTCTTGTGATTTAAAAAAAAAAAAAAAAAATTATTGCTATTATTATTATTTTTTACACCACTGTTGAGATTAAGTTGCTTGGAAGCTGCCAGACAGAAACTGTAGAATAGTCTCAAATTTCGAGGGAAGCTTGTCTGCATGCTTTCCCGTTTAGCCGCTGACCTTCTCCTTTCACATAATGAGTCAGACTGTTGTAAGGATAATGAACACACACTGAGAACATTCATAATATTATTAATAACATTTTGAGTGTGAATGGTGTGCGAGTGAATTGTTGTTTGGAATCTGAGTTATTAGCTTATAGCTATAAAATCTGAGTATGGCTATGGTATTGAATGTGCTACGGTTTCAAAGTTCCGCTGAACACCCGCATGCTTGCCCAATGATTACAAAAGCCAATACACAACTAATAAATATCCCTAAAAGCAGCATCTGTAAATTGAATGTTAAAATCACTTTCCTCTTGACACTTTGGCTAAATGCTGCCCAAGCACTGTTTTCCTCTTTCAACTTGGCCAATCATCTGAAAATAATAGCAGTACCGCAGTGCCAAATAACACACTGCCGTCATTAATCCAAACACGTCTAGAAGAAAAAGATCATTTTATGGTTCAACTTCATCTTGTTTGCGCTCTTGCTTTTTGAAAAGCATCTTCAATTTCAAGTCTGAGCCTTTTTCCCCCCCAGTGAGAATTTGATTTCAGTAAGTTAGTGGTAGGAAGAAGACTGTGTGTTCCAAATTATGATGCAAATATGAGTTTGCTTTATCTGAAAAATGTTTTTGCTGGTTGTTACTCAATCCTAATTTTTTTCTATTACAAATATGTATTCACAATATTATTTGGCTGTTTTTGGATTTTTTTTTGTACCATATTTTTCAAAACAAAAACAAAAAAACAAACAAACAGCCAAATAATATTGCGAATACATATTTGTAATAGAAAAAAATTAAGATTGAGTAACAACCAGCTTTTATTTATTAGAATTTGAGTGTTCCAGATTATTATGCAAGTCTGAAAAAAATTTCAAACACACACAAAACAGAAATTTATTTTCATATTACCACGTATTTCATTAACAATGTCTTTAAATAATTACTATAACAAAATATTATACAATGTTCTAAAATATTTAAATAAATAGTGCACTTCACATGTTGATATATCCACCTGTATTCTGTAAGACTTTAACCAGCCTGGAATCAACAGAGGTAATTTAATGGTTCCTGATAGAATTGGTCCTTAGAGGTATACTGTTGGCCACTGGGGTATAACTCCTGTTTTAGAATTGCCCAAAAGTTCTCTATTGAGTTTAGATCTGGCGAAGCAGGAGGCCAAGTCATCAGCCGGTTGTTCTTGGCCAGCCACTCTTTTGTGTACTTTGAAGCATGACTTGGTGTATTATCCTGCATGAAAACAAAGTTCTTCTGGAAACTAGCAGGTTTTGACTTGTACTGTGGAATTAAGTTTTGCTCCAGGAACTTGGTGTAGTTTTCAGAGTTCATTTTTACACCTTCTTCCACTTTTGAAGGCCCAAATATTTCATCTGCACTGATGGCAGCCCAGGTCATCACTCCTCCGTCTCCTCGCTGCCTTCTTAGACGTGTTGGAGTTGCCCGTCCATGGAGCACCCAACGTCTGTCCCACCCATCAGGCCCATCCAAGATAGCTCGCATTTCATCAGTGAAAAGAACCTTGTCAAAATTGATCTTCATATTTTCAGAAGCCCACTGAAGCCTTTTCCTGAAGCCTCACAACGTGGCCTCAAATTTCTTCAGACTGGATCCCCATAGAAAATTTTTTCGTGGAATCTTAAAGGACTTGTGTGTCAACGGTGAACAGTGTCTTTAAAGACAGTCTGTGGAAAGCAGTATGACTCCAAATTTATTTAAAAAAATAATGTACTTCTGTTGCCTCCAGTTTTAGTTTGTAAAGGCGGTTACATTTTGGTATAAAGTGTTCTTTTCCATTTCATTATCATTAAAATAACCATACTAATTATTACCAATATTCATAATGTGACACTTGTTATTGTAATAATAAAATTTCATAGTTTTTTGCTTGATAACATCATTTTATTTATTTTTGGTTTGACATAATGCATAATAATCTGGAACACTGAAATCCTAATAAATAAGATTTTGTTTTTGGAAAATATGGTACAAAAAATCCGAAAACTGTCAAATAATATTGCGAATGCATATTTGCAGTAGAAAAAAAAGTTAGAATTGAGTAATAATCAGCAACAACATTTTTCAGATAAAGCAAACTCAAATTTGCATAAAAATTTGGAACACACAGTACTGGTTGTTGCTGGTGTGTTTGTATTTGTAAGTATAATTTATCATTTATCTTAGACGATTCACCTGGAGCTTGTATTTTGTTCTTATTGTGCTGCTAGAGCTTTATGTAAGGAATGAAGTGTTACTTGAGTCGCTGCTGTAGTGAAAAAAAAAAAAGATGCATAACCCGGACGTTGCTTGTTTTATTCTCTCTGAGGGTTTTATTTGGCAACAAGAATCGTTCTTCATTCATTATGTAACCACACGACTGTGAGATGAATTAGTTTCTCATTACTTATGTTAAACAGTTATTCTCTGTATGACTATGACATTATGTCACGACAAAATAAAGTCAGCAGATGATCGGATGACAATGCTGTCTCATCAGTGGACTTTTTCTTCCCTGATGGCATGAAAATAAACCTGTAGCTCAAATAGTGAAGGAGTGGTTCAGGGAGCATGAGGAGTCATTTTCACACATGAACTGGCACCCCAGAGTCCTGATCTTAACCCTGTTGAAAGTGTTTGGGATGTGGCGGAGAAGACTTTATGGAGTGGTTTGATTTTCCCATCTTCAATATAAGATCCGATATTTTTACATTAGCATTCGGATAGTGATTTCAGTCTTAGTTACTGAAGTTCTTTCCATGTGCAATCCGAAACCAGTGATCCACTGATTTTCCATGCAGAGGCAGGTTATTACCTATTATTATATTATTTCTAAAACATTACTCAATCACAACAGCCTTTGAAATAGAACTGAACAGAAATCCTTCTTTTGATGTGTCAGAATCCGGATCTGTAACAGAAGCTACATGACCAGAATGTAGAGAGAATCAATCAAGTGGAAAGCCAAAAAAAAAAAAAAAAGAAAGAAAAAAAAAAAAGGACCCACTTTGCTCTTACCTGCTCCTGCTAAGCCAGTGCCTGTTTCTGCATATCTGCTCCTTTAATTGATCATTATTAGCTAAAATGATTCAGTAGACTACACAGCGTGAAATGACATTTGTACGATTTCATGTGAGAATAGATATGAAATGAAAATCGGGCTCCTGGAGCTTGATATTAAAACCTCGACACTGATCGGCTGTGACTGTGTAAAACTCCCTGAGCGCTGGTTGTGTAAATAATGAGTGGGTTTTTATTATTTTTTATAAGGTTCTTGCCTTGGCTGCTTCTAAAAGAACCCCGAGTGCCTTGTGCACTTCAGTGCTCTGTTCAGAAAAATGTGTTGCATCAGATAGCTTAGAATTGCAGTAGTTTTTGAAGCGTGACTGATAATCTTAAAAGTAACTAGGAATCTAAAAAGTTTGCTGTGTGTGACACCCCCCCAGTTAATTGGGTTATTAACTGTTTATTACATTGTTACATGTTACATTTTATATTGTTCATGCTACTATCTTTTGCTGGCAGACCTTTAGCCTCGATTGCAGCCATTCCATTGCTTTAACCTTAAGCAACATCACAACATTTATTTCCATCCAGAGTTGGGTTCATTTTTCCACTGACATCTTAAACTGTTGATGAGAAAATCAAACCACCCTATAAAGTCTTCTCCGGCACATCCCAAACACTTTCAACAGGGTTAAGGTCAGGTTGCCAGTTCATGTGTGAAAATGACTCCTCATGCTTCCTGAACCACTCCTTCACTATTTTATATCTGTGCCATCAGGGAAGGAAAAAGTCTATTGATGTGATAACCCGGCCATTCAGTACGTTCAGGTTGTCAGCTGACTTCATTTTATTGCCACTTTAATGTTGCTGAGCCTCGTCCTGACCAACTGAAGCAAAAGTCTATTTCATCTTCACCTTCATCCGCTTGTTCCTGGGTCGGGTCGCGGGGGAAGCAGTCTAAGCAGTGAGGTCCAGGCAACCAGTCTAACTTGTAAAAAAAATATAGGCAGTGTTCATTTCCAAGCCAGGACACGAAGACCAATGCGGGGGGATATTGTCATCAGTAAGTACGTCGGTCCATCTGTAATAATTTCAGTTTCAGTCCAGAACGCTGAAACTTGGCAGTTATTTCTAGACCTAGACTTATATAGTAGACCTTGTCATTGAACGTTTTGATATTTTGGGATTTCTGCACTTTATATTTTCTGACGTGTGGCGGCCTGGGGGATATGTCATCTCTTGATGACTCTTGTTTTTTCGTCCAGGCACTGTATATTGTTGTGAGTGTGAGTTTAAAGCTGTTTATAATTTTTTTTATTAATACATTTTTGGGTGCTTGCAGAAATCTAGTTTTGAAATTTAGAGTTAGTCTATAATGTAGAGTCTGTTTATACTGATACAAATACACATTCCTTTTCACCTCTTTTAGCCTGTTCCAGCCTTTAGATCTCATGGCTTCCACATGGCAGGATCTTTGCTGAGCATTACATTCTCTCCTGACATCTAAACCCCGAACTCACACCAGACATGTGCATCTAATCCATGTCTCTTCCTACGATATTCCCTTCCTCCCAGTGTGAATAAAGCAGTGGCTCGCTTTATCCAGAAAAAGAATGCAACAGTGTCAGAATGGGAACAGTTAACGCTGGGCCTGCTGTGATTATAACCAGACATTGTATTGAGTAGCGATAGGTCGACACTTAAAATATGAATGGAGCTGCACTTAACACTGAGCTGTGACTTTAGTCACCTTTTGGACGAAGGTGTAAGAAGGATAGTGCAACATGTAGCAGATTCTTACATGGATGCACCTTTTAGTTTTTTTTTCTTTCTCCATCACATATCACATGCAGCAGCTAGCTTTATACTCGCTATGAAGAAAACAACACAGGAGACAAATGTTTCATTGTCGATTATACTGCAGCACTGTTTTTTCCTCTGATTAGAAGTTCGTTAGTAGCGCAGCTCTGACGGTAGGACTGGACGTACATTAATGAGCTTGTTCTACTACATTTTTGTTTCTACTTGTAATGCTAATGTTCAGGGATTTATATGTCAGATGCGCTTTATAATCTTGTCTATCAATAAACAAATAAAAAAAATGTAGGGTTTGATCTCGAGCGGCACGACGGAAACATGTTCAGGTTATTATCTGGAGATCTCGAGTTCAAATCCTGATGATGAGACGTCCCCCGTAGGAAGAAGCTGATATTAATGGATATAGCTGGTGATGAAATGTGTTCTTACCATCTGATACTGTCATTCCGAATGTTAATGCTTTCCCTGGAATAAGTCTACAATAAACAGAAGAGCTTGCCAGCTAGCATTAGCATGCTAACATGATAGCGGCACTTCCAGATGCAGCAGACCGGTATCAGTGCCCTCCTCCCGGCCTCCAGCGTCAGGCGGGTCATGCATGAGCAGCAGGGAGGCATGTTCCTCGCAGGAGGCCAATAAATTTGTGTTTGGTGGGGAAAAATCAAAAATTTTTGAGAATAAAAAAGTTATTTCCGTTAAATACCTTCATTTTAGGTTTTTTTTTTTGTTTTTCGTGGAATAAAGCCGGATTCACAACAGGAGCGACAAGCAAGTCGCTTTGCCGCTGAGTTGCATGTGTTTTAAATGGTCTATGGAAGCAAAAAGGTTTTAGGGAACTCTGTATTTGGCGGCGTCTGTCAATCAGCAGTATCCTTAAGTGCTGATTAGTTATCGCTTCAATAGCTCATGTGAAAGTTCAGCTCAGTTGATCTCCATGTCTGCCCACTTTGTGTCACTTGAGAAAACTGCACCTCTCGTCGCTCATTTCACTGACGGGTATTGACTTTATATGGTCGATTGTCGCTTTCTCTTAATAATGAACGTAACAGCCAGCCAGCTAGCATTAGCAGGTATCCCAGCACAAGTAATGACCGCTTCCATTTTTTTTGTATGTGTAGCGACATACCTAGCAAGTGTATATGGGTTAATATTCTAGTAGTGTATTTGCCAATCAGAGTGTGCGATTGCTTATATCTAGTGGGAATGTCGGAAGAATTGTTTATTCTTATTTTGTAAACTTTGATTAAAAAACAAGAGGCTGTTGAGGGAAAAACTGATTATAGCTGCTACAACATTTTGTGGTGCAAAGCTCTTCCGGTATAACACAGAATTGAGCTGTAAAGAGTTTAACAGTGTGACCTGTTATTCATTGATGAATTACGTTTCCAGTGGTTGGGAAATGGCAGTAATGTACGAGGAATAAAAAACGGAGTGTGCTGTTATAGGAAACTGATCCACTTTGGGGCGGTAACAGTGACAGGCTGTATCACACCACATCATCATGGATTACTTTTCCAGAACAGTACACCCATTGTTTTTTTTTCTTCCTTACATAGCTACATCTGCAGAAACAGCAAATGTACACGTCATGCCTCGATTCTATAATTGGTGGCAGTAATTTGGCTATTACATGATTATTAATGTCACTTGCCAATTGATACCAAGCAGAGTAAAAAAAAAAAAAAATTGAACTGCAATAAAAATAAGATATCAATAAAAATTTCAACTGAAAAATTTTTTTTTTGTTTAAAAATTCAGCAAGTTGAAGTTTTATTTCAAAATTTAATCAAAATAAAGACTCAAGCATTTTTTTTCTTTTAATGAAGATGTCAGTGCTGCATGGTTTAAGCTAATGACGGCTCTTAGTCAGGAGCATGACTGGGTTTCCCACGCTGACTCATGTGCCGTTCGATACTTAATCTCAGCCTGTTCAGGGCTTGTGCTATTCATCTTTTAATTATGCATGACTGCAAAACTAATGCCTGTGTCCCAGTCAAAACAGTAGCTTGTGGTTTTGGTTTGTGTTTGTGGTCGTCCTTCGTGGTGCAAATTTCACCAGCAGCCGCATTTCAGTATTGGTCTCTGTCTCTATTGCTGTGTCTCTGTTTCTTCTGGGTGTGACCTGCCTAGTAAATGTCAGGCTTTTCCCGCTCGATCAGCGCTCCTTGTCTTCCCTGCAGTAACATCTGGTGTGTGGGGGATGGACGAGCTTTTAAACGGGGCCTATGAACTTGTGCTCGTTTTAAACGGACACAGGATGAAACCAGCCCCCGGAGGGCTCAGGGTCGGCAGCTCTTGACTTCAGTTAAGAGATTAATTGATAAATCATCTGTGTTAAGAAACGAGTTTTTGATCAAAGAGCGCGAGGCTTTGAAGAGCAAAGGATAAGGAAGCTTGTTAAAGCTCAGTAAGCTTGTAGTTGGTTTGCTGTAGTATCTTCTACAAGGAGTATGGCTGAGTCCTTGAATCTGATTGATGAGAAGGTGAGTATTGTTGCATGGTTTTCACAAACACCACGGCTCAGCAAGTATTTCACGTTTTAATATTAACGATAGGTTTACATCTGTGAGCTTGTTCTAATATGTTATTGTTTAGTAACTGCTCATAAAAATGTATTGTATTTTAAATGTAATTGTGAAAGCCTTTGAAATGTATAGTGAGTATGGTTCTTATCAGTTTATCAGTTTCCCATCTCAAGTTCAAATGATAGATAGAATGGGTAGATGGACATATATGTGTGTGTGTGTGTGTGTGTGTGTGTGTGTGTGTGTGTGTGTGTGTGTGTG
>JAQMYF010000007.1:8191592-8217556 GCA_030014195.1 Neosilurus mollespiculum
GTGACTATGTGCAAAAGTGGCAAAAAGTGTCTTTGTACTCAGTCAGAAAAAGTGTCTGAAGTCCGTAGAGTGGTAAAAAGTCACGATGTTGGGTGAGGAGGCTGGGGGTGTAGTCGGCATTCCAATTCATCCCAAAGGTGTTTAGTGGGGTTGAGGTCAGGGATCTGTTTGGGACACTCGACTTTTTCTGCACCAACCTTGGCAAGTCTTCATGGACCTTGCTTTGTGCACAGGGGCATTGTCATGCTTAAGCAGGTTTCAGCCCCTTTCTTCTAATGAAGGGAAATTTCAGTGTCACCAACTGTTTGAGGAAGAACCACAAATGGTTTGGATTGTCAGGTGTCCACATTTTGACAATATAGTGTTAAACTTTGACCATGTAATGTATGTGCATGTGTATTGTGCCATATTGTAGTTGAATCTGGGTTCAAGTGCAAAAAGTACACAATGTTTTTTTTTTTCCTTCTATTTCTTTTTAAATTTTTTAAATCCCACTCCCTCCCACTTCCATAGACGTGCTTGACCGAGCTTGCCCTCCCCTACAGTTCAGTCTGTCTGTACACACCTACGATTTCTCCTAATGATCCTATTTGGTTCTAGTTACTAAACTGTAAACAAATATGTAATTTCAACCATTCTGGCCAAGATAAACTGACTATAGAAAATAATTGGATGTGTGATTTAGGAGCACGGACAAGTTTTACCCAAACATACCTGATTTTATGTTAGTTGTGGTTTGTTCTTGTTTAAACCAGTGAAACTTTTAAAGTAAGATTAAGTCTGTCGGGCTTTTTACACCCGAGCCTAGTGGTTTATCACTGCTGGAGCTTATCCTAGTTTCTGTAGCGTGAAGTGCTCAACTCCTTGATGGGATGCTAGTCCATCACAGGGTATCGTCCCAGTATTTTTAATGTTACCCATTTGTACTGCTGGGTGGACAGAGGCACACTTAGGGTTAAGACCGTGGCCAGGGGACTTATCATGGTTGGGGTCTGACCCACAACCCCTCGATCATGAGCCCAGCAACCTAACCACTACACCACTGGCTCTAGAAAAACTTTAAAACTCTCGATTTACGAGAACATGGGAAGAGACTTTGAGGACAATCAGTTCTGAAGATTGAAGAAAAATGTTTTGGTGAGATTTTGCAATTGCAGTATTTTTTTCTGAATTCATTTGATAACGTCACAAAAATTTCACTTTATTAAATTTTACAATTTCAGAATGCCTACCTACAAATACACAGAATCGGTCATGGGTGTAGACCCAAGTATTCGTCTCAAGTGTGAAAACGTCCTTAATTGGCTGTATCTTGCCAAATGTTTGGTGCATCTCTGACATTCCAAAGCCTGACATAACCGTAATACCATTAGGCCTTCCTTTGTATTCTTTGTGAAATATTAAATAAGGGTGGTGTAGTATAATCAATAAATTATGGCACTCTGCCATGGTATTCACCCAACCCAATGAAATGTACAGTTATGTGTGTTATTGTGCGTTATTTAGTTTGGAAATGGTTTGAGAATTTAAAGGCATATATAGGTGGAAGGTCGAGCTGCATCATTTGCTCTCACTGCAAGTCTGCAGAATGAATCTGGGACCTTGTTTGCCTTTTGGAAAGTGCAGCCTTGTTCTATAGGTGCCTGAAAGAGCAATTTCGTCAGTCTCTATGAATAGGCTGGAAATGATCTGTGACATGAAAGCTATAAAAGCTGCTGCCCCCCATCTTGCTTCCTCTCAGAGAAATTTGTGTCCTGCAGAGACTGTCATCTTTCCTTCCATTGCCTTTCAAAATCCCCCGTCTGTCTCTCTCTCTCTCTCTCTCTCTCTCTCTCTCTCTCTCTCTCTCTCTCTTGCTCACTTGCTCTCGGTCTGTCTCTTTCTCTTTCTGTTTCTGTTGCTCAGTGGGCAGAGTTAAATATGACTTGAGTTGCCAGCCTGCTTTATTCAGATGTGCATCATGGGAATTGAGATGAAAGACGTGGAAATGTTTCATTTCTGCCTGTCTGGTTCTTATCTGGAGGCGCAAGGACATTATCAAAGTGCACTCACTTCTGGGCTTCCTGAGCTCACTGATTGCATGTCCACAAATCTCATCGAGGTAACTGACAGCAAGGAAGCAGGTAGAACGTCAGCTCTCTGGCGTGGTGTCCGCTCTTCTTTTATTTATTTTTTTTCCTCTTTTGCCCCGCCCCGAGTGTCCCATGCCCCTGACGTTTTGCTGAGTCAGAGCTTAGCTTGATTTTTTTTATTTATTTTTTTCCCTTGATTCTAATCACTCGGACCTCCCAGTTCATTTCTATTTCAGTCAGCAGCTCAAGCACACAATCCAATTACCCAATTGAGCCTCGTGTGGCTCTCCATATGGAGCAATGAAGCGCTCACCACCGCACTGCATTTCAGAAATAGCTTGTTAGGAAAGTTCTGCTTCTGTAATTAAGGACCTGAGAGACTTACTGTTTTTCAGTTTCTGGAAGTGTCTCATGATGGCTCTTAGTTGCTCTAAAGTCTAGATGCAATACTTTGTCTTAATTTTTTTTCTGCAGTTTGTCTAAAATTGGATTTAATGAATTAAAAGATTTTTTTAAATGCGTATTGCCTTTAATTAGATTTTACATCATTTTGCATAGGGTTTGGGATATTTGTTACTCGTACCACTTTTTGCTGAACAACCACAAGAGACAAACCCTCATGCAAATGAATGGGTTTAAAAAAACATTTCATATCACCTCACATACACACTGGATCGTATTGCATCGCTCTGGTGAGTTACGTGCTCTTGAACAAGTATCCGTATGATATACGGTAATGTAGTCACCATCATGTGAGACTTCTAAAGTTCAGCATATGCACAATCCAAAGAACAGCGAAAGTCCTAAGAGCTGCTAATTGTTTTATTATTATTTTCTTTTTCTTTTTTTACTTGTCTGCATCAAACGGAATTTGACAATGTGGAGTTTACTGTTTTGTAATGCTAGATTATATAATTCAGTTTCAATTTGGTTTTATTTGTGTGCCACTTTTTTACAGTAAGTACCATGACAAAGCAACTACATGACACGAGGAACAAAGCGTTAGAGGAACCAGACTCAAAAGGGAAGCTGTCTTGTTTTAAATGACACTGGATAGCGGAATCTCAAATCAATACGCTAGTACACAGTTGTAAAGAGTATTAAAGTGAAATGACAGGCAAGCCTACCAAACTGTCCTGTTACACATGAACATATGCACTATATGCAACATATTCATTATAAGGTTGTTTTTACTTGCATTTTCAAAGTTAGAATCTGCTAAACTAACAAATCAGATATAAACTAGTGAACCTCGAAATAAAATAAAACTAGGCACAAATTATATGTGATTCTATCTACATGCATTAAAATAAGCATGTGCTTGTACATATAAAAGAAAGAATACCGTACCATGAATTTATATACAAATTAGTTCCGTGTTGCCGGTGGAGACATGAGATGATCACGTGACTTTTCGCATTACATTACCCCCCAACTGTGGGTGGAGTTATTGCTAATTTTTATACTGTCTCCACAAAAAAGGTTCATGAAACATCACAGTTTAATAGAAGCAGGCATAACCATATCCATGCAAGCTTAAGTGTGTTGAAAAATTGTTCAATATGAGCATATTTTAAATATGAGTCAAGCTTTTGAGCTCAGGAGAGGGTGTATGATTACAACAGCCACTGGTAAAGGGTGCAATGTTCCTATGAATGTTTGTTGCAACCCAGCTATAGTGATCGAGGAACCTATTCAAGTTCTAACCTGTGAATTTGCATAAGATGTGTATATAATCTTGATACAACACTACCCAGGAAAAACCGATGGCAGATTGCCGTGATTAAGGCATGTCTTATAACAGTAGATTAGTCACCGTCTCCTCAACAGTGCTACTCTAAGAACTCGCAGTGGGGCTGGTGTGCTGTTTAGGAGCTGTTCATGATCAGATAAGCAGTGGCTTGCTCGCAAAACACTGCTGGTGATTATGGAACCGGTGCGTCTCCCCTACTGAGGCAAATCGACAGAAAAACAGAGATTAATGCTTGTACGTTTCTCCATGCCTAATGTGCTTCCACAGACTGCATGAATGCCGCAAGGAATCCGTCTCTGAGTTACTAGCGTGCACACTTCCAAAATTAAGTGGTTATTGAATCCCATTATGGAAAAAAAAAAAATAAATTGGAGAGAAAAAATTCCTTTGTGCACTTCAGTAGAAAGAAAGTGTAGTTCGTGTGGAAATGTTGAGCTTTTCCACCTCATAATGTCTGCTATTGTCTGAATAAATGCTGTGCCTAAAAGCCTGTTATTTATTTGTCAGGTGAAGTGGCCCCGTTGAAAAGCCTTACTCTGCTATTACTGAGAAGGGAAGCACAGCAGGTCAACTCAACCAAGCTAGCGTTTCCGTCCTTCTCATTGTGGTGTGACAGGGCGGCCCACCCCAGCCACTGCGCAGCTGCTTCCTCACTTCTGCGTTCAGATCGAACAGCTCATCGCAGCTTGCTAATGTGCCCGCTGGAACCAACTTCTGTTTGAAATAGTTGATAAGGAATCGCCGCAGGGATGAAGGTTGGCGTTTGTGATGCTGCAGTTTTGGCCCGATTGGTGCCCGAAAAGCAGGCACGGCGCCTTCGTTTACTAGGGATTCTTCAGCAAAAGATGCCACAAGAAACCCCATGTTCACACTAGAAAGCCGACCATTTCTTGTGTTGGGTTTTTTTTCGTATGCACACGTAGTTCAACATACAAATCCAGCAACATAGCAAATCTGTAAATTGATGTACTCAGTTTTACGCATGATTAATAACTATATGATTAGTTATGATGTGGCCCTGCGATAAATCCAAATGATTTGGCTTGAAATCAACCAGCCTCCATTTTTTTTCCCCTCCCTCAATTTTATTTCTTGCTTTTAAGCTGGTGTTACACAGTAAACTTGCAATGAGGATTTTCTGTGCAACAATTATTGCAATTCCACAATTTGTGCAATGTCGCCAAAGATGATTTTCCACTCAGACTCGGCAGCATGTTGTGTGTTATTGACTTGGATTCAAGAACTCACAACACAAGATGACGAATAAGTAGGCGGTGTTACATGGGTAACTTGTAACTTGGCTTTTGTCAGGTTCACGTCCCACCCATCAGACATTTGTTCCCATCAGACATTTGATCATAAGTTGATCTTATAGTCGCTACAAACCAGGTTGATTGAACGTCCTCACATGTCTCCTCCAAGGCACATGATTCTAGCCGACTGCAATTTTTATTCATTTTGCTAATCCTATGTCAGGTATGGCGTAACACATTCGGAGGAAAGCGATGTCCTTCGAGCTCACTCATGATTGGCTGGTGTTGCCTTGAGTGAAAGGAAAGAGAGTATATTGGGAACGAGAGACTATCATGACTTTCTGTTTATTTCATAATGAACTCCACCTCTTACATGGTAGGCAGCAACACCAGTAGTAGTAGCAGCATACAAGGCATGAAGCTGACCACACTGAAGCAGGTGTAATTGATAGTCCAAAAAAACTGCAGTAATCGGATGGAAACGTTATGGCACGGGTCAAAAACCTGGATCACATCATTTCACTGGCCCCGTGTGTATGTGGAAAAATGGCAGCTCAATGTTTGTCATCACTCAGATTCACAGCAGACTCTGAAAGGGTTAAACAGGTTCCCCCTGGACTGTCTTAGCGCCCTGGCTTTCTTCCCTCACCTTCTTCCACCACATCATTGTACTGTACCTTCAGAAAGCAAGCAAGATTTGCATGCTGTCATAGCAAAACTAAAGACAGCAAATATGATTACGTATACATGCGTAGACAAACGGCACAAAGTTTTTGTTTTTTTTTCTTGAATTTTGTTTGTTTGATTTGAAGCTCATGACCGTAATAAAATCCTTTTATCGATTATTGGCTAATAGTCGATTGACAATTTAAATGTAAACAGCCCATAATTGATTTTCTTCTCTATGCAGTTAAATTAGGGAGAGTGACATGCTAGGAGCAGTGATGACATTTTTAAAAATTCTAAACATGTATGGCATCATCCACTTTCAAACAATAAATATTATTACATTACAATAATTATCATGGCAGGGATGGTGTGTACAATATGATTGGTCGATGTGCGGGCAGTAAATTGCGTATGGACTTGGGCGTGTCCAAGTACTTGCGAGGTTCTTGTCGGAAAGCTCTTGTTTGCTTTAGGAAAGGTGACAACCCGAAAGCTACCAAAGCCCTCACAGACATGTGTGAAGACTTTATAAGTGGGCAGTTTGGAATATACATATATATATGGCATTATTTCCCATTTTTCCCCCCTATCCAATTCCCATCCACCAAATACTGCCTCCCTATCACATACGACCACCGTCAACCAGGCACTTGTGCGGAAGCAGCCCAACACAAAGCTTTGTACAAATGAGCTCACAGATGCCCATGATTGGCTGGTGAGTGCTCTAAGTAACAGGGAGGTGCACATATGCCATCCCTCCCTTTCGTGAGTGCTCGGGCCAAATAACTCCCATGGACTCAAAGCCACGGATGGCTGTGGCACCAACCTGGAATTGAATCTCCAGGTTGAGAGTCGCGCACCTTGTCGATGTGCCAATAGGAGCCTTAATATTGGTATAAAAATTAGAAGCAATAAGTAATGTTTTCATATTAATAATTACCATGAAATGCATTTTTCACATGAAAAAATTAGAATAATATTTTAATTGTAGGTCAGAATTACACCTTATCTTATGAATCCAGTTCTACTTACAGGTTACAGAGCGACGTCTTGATGTTGCCGTGGTCTAATTTGTGATCATTATAAAACGAATGTATTAAAATTAAACATTTTATTTGTGTCATCACCTTGTGAAGCCCCTATGTCTCTTTCCTAATGTGACTTTAGTGCATCTCATCCTGCCGGTGTAACACTATCAAATAATAGTTTGTTTAATGTGTATATAGACATTATGGGAAAATAATGAGATGGAGGGAAGTAGCAGAGATTTTGACACCCCTGATGAATAAACATAGCTAGTATAATTATCTTGCGTGAAAACATTGCAACAGAATGATGGAACCGAGCATTTAAGATGTACGCCAAGCTTAAAAATATTTTTGCACAAAAGAGCGGTGCCTAAATCATAGGTCTGGTTTAAAGTTACATATTTTGGATTATTTGAAGAATGGGGGATAAAAAGCAACAACAGGATGCCAGCTAGAGACAAACTACCACCTGTGGCAAAACATACGGAATCACCACTCTTGGAAGATGTTCATTCAGTTGTTTAATAGTGTAGAAAAAAAACAATCATAGACATGCCACGATGACATGATCACAAGGCTCCAACCTGCAAAGCTGATCTGGGAACTGCAGTAAGATAAAGTTTTTGTTTGGTGATACCGTAATATTTTCCACAGAATTGAGGGATTGCATATTATTTTTCCTCTGTTTGATCCGTAAAAACAGCTGCAATTGACTACAATTTTCTTTCGTTTTTATTTTTTGTAAGTGTTTCGTAAAGCCAGAAGGTTGGAATGTTTAATGAAAATAGTTTTGTGGCGAGTCTGTGATTGGATTTTTCTACACAGTTAAAAATCAGAGTGCTGATGGTGTACTTTTTACCAGGGGTCGTACGCGCGACACGAGTGACTCATCAGCTGCTAGGGTGAACGTAAGGTAGCGTGGAGGTGAGAGGCCATGCGTGCTGCGCAGTGCGAGAATCGTGTGTCCTCGGAAGGCATACAAAAGCTGGTGGTGGTTGGGGGGTGTTGGAAACCAGGGTGGCGGTGTTTTATGTGACGGTGTGTTTTCTGGGACGCGTGTTCCTCAAACTCATTCCACCTCAGTTCGAACTGATTTACACAGAAAGGCTGTCACTTTCTCTATCTGTCAGCATCAGCAGGCTTTGAAACCCATCCTTTATTAGTGATTGTCAATTACCTTGCGGTCAAGGGGTTATTAAGTATAACGGGCAGTGGCTGAGGCATTGAACGCAGACCAGATTTCTACTTGCTTGCTTTCTGTTACAGTTAAGTGTTTTCCTTCTGCGGCCTTTGTTATTTTTAATCTTTTATTATTTCATCCTTTTTTTTTATGTGCACTTTTTCCCTTCAAATAATCGCACATGAAAACAACCAGGCACTAACGATGAGCTCAGCAAGGTGTTTGCATATCCTGATCCTGCTTACCTTTTTTTTTTTTTTTTTTTCCCTTTTCCTCCTGCAGCAGGGTCGTCCGCCCTAGGTGCCTGTGTTAATTAGGCCCATGTCGTGTTGCGAGAGGCTGTAGAAGAGAAAGGCAGTTTGCTGAGCAGCTTCTCTGCTGCCTCTTCTCTCTCTCTCTCCCAGAGCTCGCTGGCATGTGGCACGGAGAGCTAAATTAGTTTGGAGCCGTTATTTACAGCTCCTGGAAGGGCACCAGTAGCTGCACACTGAGCAGATGGCGTTTGTGTGTGTCTGTAATGAAGAGGACGACCTGTACCAGATCTATTGAAATGTTGCTGTAGTCCAAGGTGGGAGGGTGTTTGTGGGGGTGCATTGATCTGTGACTGTGTGACTGCAAAGCAGGTATATGGATTGATTGATTTTATTTATTTATTTATTTTGCTTCCTGTCATTCTGCCGTCTCTGCAGATGCAAATCCTCCAAAGAGGAGGAATGGCGTGTCTTTATCTCTGTTCAAATAGCTTGGCCTCTGAGTCAGCCTGCAGTATATCTCATTCATTTTTTTAATTTAAAAAAAAAAAAAACAACAACCAGAATTGATCTGAATTGCCGTCACTGCACACCGTAAAGCACTGATGCCTCTTCCGTTATGAAAAGCACATTATTGTCAATAACAAGCTAAGCACCTTAGAGACCTTAATTATGTAGAAAGTTGCTGCCCTGAGCACTGATGAGTGCTGTTTCAATAAAGTGGAGGAGGATTTATAAGCTAATATTAACAGTGACTAATGAGTCAGTCCCCTAGATAGCAAATACAATTCAATTGGCTTACTCTTTGTTTATAATCACGCAGTGAAAAGGGTGAGGATTAATCCATTCCCGTTATCAGTTTTATGAGAAGTTTTAATGCAGACCTCAGTACTGATAGATGAATAGGGAACAATAGGTCTTTAGTTCTTGCTGTTCTGCAGATCAAGTTTAACACTGTGTGCTTGTTAAATGCTGTACAAAGCTCCTTTGTCATCCTCCAAGTAATAATGAAAGTACATTTGTAAATGTTTTTTAATATATTTTAATGAAATAAATGAGCTCTTCGGTCTTATTTTAAGCTAAAATGTATGTGTAAGCCTTTTTTTATTTGAAAAGTGTTTTATTTTTAAGTTCCTGAGACGCATGCATTATCTTTTACAGTATCCAGTGTTGGCCTCTGGCAAGCCAAGCTGAAGTTTTATTCTTCCTCCATCACTTTTATGCCTCACCAATTACTTGATGTTATTTTTAGCTTAGTTTTCGTCTTCCTCGATGGAACATCCTTGATATTTTGTGTTTGAGCAGCCAGGAAGTGGCTCACACGTCCTTGACATCACAGATTCAGTATCGCAGTCAGTAATGAAACGATGGCCTCTTTTAAGGGAGGCTGCAGTTCCGCCCCCGGGCTGTGGGTGCTAATGGAGTGTGTTTCACATTTCCTTAGGTCTGTCCGGAAGGGGGTGGGTGGGTGCGTGTGTGTGAAAAACAGAAAGCGAAAGAAGGTAAAGTGTTTGGATATCTTTTTTTTTTTTTTTTTTTTTTTTTTTTTAAAAATGCTGGGTTTTGTGCGGGGGTGTTTAATTGGATAAAACCGGATACTCCGATGCCCATGCTTTAGCTTTTAGGTAACAACATTTACATTTATGATATTTGGCAGACGGTCTTATCCAGAGCAACTTACATTATTATCTAATTCGTACAACTGAGCAGATGAGGGTTAGGGGAATTGCTCAAGGGCCCAGACAGTGGCAGATTGGTAGGACTAGGGCTTGCGCCACTTTTTGGATCAGTAACCCAGAGACTTAACCACTGATTCACCACTGCCCATTACTGAATCTTGAATACCCAAGAAGCAATGGATGAAGTGCTAAAGAGTGTATTTTAAAGAAGCCACTCCAAACAATGGCAGTAAGGGTTTATTTATTTATTTGTTTATTTTTGCATACCCATGGGTGTTCAGGTATAAATTAGTATTTATTAGAATTCTATTTAAATTGTCTTGAGTAGTCTGTTTTGAGGCATCAACAACAAAAAACAGAGAGTGAAACATCTCTAAAAAGTGAAGCAGCCACAGGTAGAGTGCCCCTGCTTTGGATTTGCTGAAGCTTGGCATCAGTGGGAAGTTTATTGATTACATTGACGAACAGCTGAGATGGTTGATGACCCCATTAATCAATAGATCAGTATAGAGTCCCAGGCATTAAACTGATGGGTTAGCAAATATTAGCCCAAGGAGTTAGGTCCAGGCTGTGTGTTTGTAGATTTTGTGTTTTTGAACGTACATTAATAAATCACTGTAAAAATCTGTCCCCAATAGGTCTGAGCCTGGCCATATTGTGAAGTGCAGTGGACTGCTCTTTAGTCTTTATGGCAGTGTGTCCTGTAAGACCCCATACCACTGAGCAGTCATTTGCTTTATAAAGCCTTTGCATTATTAAACATGCAATTGCCTGCAGTGGATTAAGGTAATCTTCCCTCCTTGGAATTGAATTTTGGCACCCAATTGCATCTTGATACTATTTAATATTGATCATCTTGCATTGCTCCCTATCCAGCATTCAGCAGCAGACTGATTTGATTCACTGACTGTGAAGCGAGTCCAGATCAGTGGAGTCGGAGCTTTGGAGAGGAGCTGTGTATTCGTTGTAGCTCAATTAATATAATGAGTCTGAAAATAGATAAGGTCTTGTTCTCGCCCTCTATCAGTCAGATCACCAAATTCCAGTAGATGTGTTGAATAATTAAAAACAAAATGTTTCCTAATAAAGAGCTTTTTTGGAACCGGGAAGGCTTTTTTTTTTTTTTTTTTTTTCTTTTTCTCTTTACACAAAGGTGCAGGCGAAATCAAAAGTTTTAATTTAAACCTTCATCCAGGTGAAATAATGAACTTGATGAGTTCATGTTTTTTGTGTTGAATATATATTAAGTTATTTTAATTGTATGGACAAACAGCTAAACTGATACATTCTAATGAAAATTGACCTGTAGCATGAGTTGTCATGGTAGCATGAAACATTTTCTTGTGTTTACATGGATGCTTCACTTTGACTTCATTGAAAATCCTATAGTGTTGCACACACTTCATTTCCTTTTGGTGCTAGAGAGCTGTGTCTCAATTTGTGTACTAGCATACTTGCTATTTTGAGTGCATAAGCGCATTCACATTGTGAAGTACGTCAGCATGCAGTGCACTATTTTATCCTGGATGATTTTGTCTAAACGATAAAAATTTTAAGTGTACAATATTGCACTCTTTTCAATCTCAGTGGTCAAAGTCTTGTACAGAAAGGGTGGGACTTTCAACCTTGAAAATAGTGTACTACTTTTTAAATACACAGCGTCGAAGTTTTAATAAATTCTACTTTAAGGCAACCAGGTTAATGTTCAAGCAACATTTTTCTCTTTTCTTTTCTTTTCTTTTCTTCTTTTTTTCTTTTTTTTACAGTAAACAAATAATACTTGCTGTATGCTATAAAAATTGGTCATAGTTTTGGCCATGTATGAAAGGGGCGGGGTCCTTTCATACAGGTACAGCGTCCAAAGAGAGAGGGGACACACACGAAAAGAAAAATTAAAAGCAAATTATTTTTAAAAACAACAAGCTGGCAGAACTTTTATCTAGTGATGGGGTCAAATCATCAAATTGTCAATTCTGGTACGTGAAATTATTTATTTTCAGGTAAGTACACTATGTGAGGTGCTGAATTTTAGACAACATTATCCTGTTGAAATTTGAGCCATGTTTTAATCAAAGTCTGCAAGTTGAGTCACGACAGAAATTTCAGTGATCTCTAAAAAATAATAAATAGTATTTTTTTGTTTTTTACAGTGTACAAATGATTATACATTCTGTGTGGTGTAAAGATTTCAAGTTTGTTAAACTTACGAACAACATTGTTTTTAACACTTGATTTCCCGTAAAAACATGAGGAAACTCAAATTGAACTTCAACTTTTAACTCCCATAAAAAAAGTTCTATGAACAGACAAACTGAAGTACAATTTGTGAAAACTTAAGTTTATTGTCCAAAACCTGGTATTTGGAAATAAAGAGAAGAAATAAATTCACATAACTTAATGGTGCTGTAATATTTACAGTGATGAAATGGAAAGTCCAGTGTTGTCCAAGCTGCCTTCCAGATCCGACCTGCTACAGTGCATGACGTCAGCTCACAGCTTCCCGATTTAAAGATTATATTTTCTGCCAAATTGCCTGAAATAGGAGCATTTGATGCCATTTATCACATTACCATGAATCTTATTCCTGTATGAGTCATTTCAGGCAATTTCATAAATCAATTGCCCTTCAACCTACTAATGGTTCTGTACAATTTCGAACAGCTGAACAACATAGTGATTTTGCCTATTAAACATTTTTGTCATATATATTGGACTGGAATTTGCCATCTGAAAGAGCCTTTACTGATTTTTAGTTGCTTTCGTTCATGAAGTATTCTCCCTTTTTGCTTTAATCTGAACGAGTGTCCAGAAATTCCGTTTTCAGTGAAGTGTATTGAGTACATGTAGAAAAGAGACAACGGTACAATCCAGCACCGATGATCGGTCTGATGACTTATACTTTTTCAGTATACGTGTTTACTATTAAATTCTAATTGTATAACAAGCCCTGATTGCAGTAATATTCTGAAAACACTTTCTCCTCTGTAGTTAGCAGTCTAGCCCTACAACTTAATCACACTTCAGTGTGAGTCATCGACTGCACACTGTGCTTGGAGTATACTTGCCTGTTCATTTCAGTCAGTGATTAAATCAGATTGTTTGTGCTGTGATGGATTCATGTATGATTCCTCTAGATGCTTCTTTCCCTAAATGGCCTCTGAGACAATGACAAGTGCACCGCAGTCAAAAAGACAGATGTTACATACTAACACTGAAGAGCCGAAATGCCAGAATGGATTGTTAGTCCTTATAAATAGGAATGGGTAGAGCATGTTGCTGGTGAGCTATGTGGAAAAATAAAAAGTGGCTCTATTTTGGTCCTACCTGAAGTGAAATGTGATCCAACTATAAAATGACTCGTCTACCCGTATGTGCCAAGAAGGGAACAAAATGTACTTTTTACTCTAGCTTCTGACAATCTGTCCACTGAAAGATATACTAGCCAAAATAGGTTTCGACTAGCCAGTGTTAGCCAGTGTTTGGGTGTTGTAATGATGTATTTTAGTAACCCACCAGTGGCGACTGATCTCATTTATTTTATCCACCATCGTAGATTTTTCTTGCATTGGTGAGTGGCAAGAGCTAATTTCTGACCTTGGGGGCAAGTGCTAAAAGCCAAAGTACCGCTATTTAAAATACAAAAGGATAAGAATAACCTTTTTGTTTCCCAACCGTGAATTTCTTCTTCTTATTATTTTCTGCAGAGGAATAATCTCTGTAACTGTCACTAATTTGAAACTGCAATCTTTTTTGTTTCCAGGGCAAAAATGTGGGCATTTGGGAATTGGAAACCAAGACAATCCTGAGGCAAGTGTACCAGCATTTCTTCCTGCCCCAGAACGTCTGAGAAGATCAGACCCCACTCCGGAACGCTTGGGCCGTTGGCAATAAGATGTCCCTAAGTAGTGGCACTGCAGGCGGGAAAGGTGTGGATTCGAATGCGGTGGACACTTACGACAGCGGAGATGAATGGGACATTGGAGTTGGCAATCTGATCATCGACCTTGACGCCGACCTAGAGAAGGACAAACTTGAGATGTCTGCTACTAAGGACGGGGGCGGAATGGCTGCACCCCCCAGTGCAGTAGCTGCTTTGCCGGACAATATCAAATTTGTAAGCCCTGTGCCTGCTCAGGGTAAGGATGGTAAGTCTAAATCTAAGCGTAATAAAAACTCAAAGGATAATAGCAAGTCCTCAACCCCTGATGGGGGCAAGAAAGAGTCGCAAGTGCGGACTACGACTGAGGGAACATTGCCAGCTACAGGCACAGCTACAGGTGCATTAACTGGTGCTGGCAAAGGTACTGATAAAAGTACCAAAGCCTCTCGCAATGTATCCAGTGGGAAAAAGGACAAAGAAGGAGGAACTGGGAAAAATAAAAAGGACAAAACTGATGGAGTAGCGACTGGAAATGTGACCACAGAAAAGGACACAGCAGCTCCAGTTTTAACCTTAGGACCATCCCGCAATACTCCGTTTGAAGGAAGGCAAAACTCAGACCTAACCTGTGCTGAACAAATTGGGAATATTGCCATTGATGCTGCTGGAATTGTTCCTCCTTTAACTATTAAAAGTGAACCTGAAGAGATGGAGAACACTGAGTGTAGGAACTTGAAGAAAGTGAAAAGTGAAAAGGTGAGTAGAGTGGTGTTTCAGACTTGACTTAAAGCTGCGCTTATATTTTCTTTGCTGTTCACTGGTTTACGGAATACATATATATTTATTTATGGAACCCTCATTTCTCAAAATGCGAAAGAATCTAATTTAAATCATATTAATAAATAATTCCATTATTAAAATGAAGACTTATCTAGGTGGGCTACTGGCAGACAAGCAGTAGGAGTATTCAAAAACTATATCTCCACTATATATTTATTTATTTTACTAATAATAATTATGAAGAAATCAAGTCTCCAATATCAAGATGGGACAAAACCGCTATAAACTGCACTCTAGCGTTGCTGATTGTTGTTCTGAGCCATTTGAAAGACGCATTTAATATGTTGCTTATGTTCCGTTAATGACAGGGAGTCTGATATCCAGATGAATTTGGGTAAAGGGACTGACATTTGTCAGCACTTCCAAGGGCAATGCATTACCAGGCTTGGCTATCAGTGGAAATGATATGTATTTCAGAGTGTAATTATCTTGTGCAGTCATCATAAACAGTGAACTTGGGTTTTTTTTTTTTTTTTCAGACATGCACCATTTGCCAATTATTAAAACATCAAGGCAACATGACAAGCATTATTATTAAATTTTATTCCTAAAATAGTACACAATTGGCTTATATATATAAAAAAAAAATCCCTACTGTTATTCATGCATCAGGGTCTGATTAAAAATGATTTATTGACGTTATAATTTGATCTGGATCCAGCTGTTATTGACTCATAAAAATGAAGAATTTATGAAGGCGGTTGATCCTGTTCGAGTCAGGACTGTGTGTATAAGAAACGAGAACAGCAGACTTCTAAGAGATTTAAGACATGGCCAGGCTGCTGTAATGATCAAAAACAAGATATATTTTTTATTATGACGCGTTTCATTTATTTATTTATTTATTTTATTAACTGCCCGCCAGCAGTCTTCTTTGTATTGCCTTATAATTTTATGGACGCAGTTGTCAGGCAGTCTGAGTTTTCTCCCCTTGAGGCCAACATTGCCTATTACACATAATTATTAGCTCTGCGGCTCTTCAGTATTCCAACAGCATACTGCAATATTCTGTATGCGAGCCAGACAGTTGTTGGGGAAAGAAATAATAGATTCAGCATGATGATGGGGGGAAAAATCTGTCCTGTGCCAGTTTAACTCAGAATGTTATTGACCATGGGGTTATCTCATAGACAATAGAAACTAAACAATACATCAGTGCTGCTTAGAGTTCTGTCTACTGCGCAATAGTGCGGGATACGGCTAAGCAATAATGTGACTTTTCATCAATATTGCCGTATCAGAGTATCTGACGGGATCGATATACGATAGGGGAAAGGTTAAAAGAATCCCGGACAGTTGGGAAACCTAAGATGTATCCAATTTTTTTGCAGTGTGCAGTTTGAATCATTTAGATGCGCAGTTCTGGTTGGTCATTTATGGCATTGATTCAAAATGCACCCGATGCGATATTTTCACAATATATTAACGGTGATGATTTGATATGCTTTGTGATTCTGTAAGTATAGTGCTTCTATAAATATTCCGAATTGATATTGCAGCTTTTTTCACTTTATTGTAATAATTAAAAAAAAATTTAAACATCGTAAGAGGAAGTCTGTTGTTACTTCTGCATGAATAGTTTAGAATGCGCCACCTGTATGAATATAGAGGATTGGCAACGTTTCGCCAACTCAAATTCAAATATGTAAAAATAAAAATTAATCAAACAATTAATTTTGGAGCCAATGAATGGCACAAAAGAAGGACGATACATAAATAAATCGATTGTTTCCTCCATCTCTATTATTCATAAATTAATCAAATTATATTATTTGTGTTATTTATATATATATATATATATATTGTATGTGGGGGAAAAATATATTTTTTTCTTTATATATATATATATATTTATTAATATAAATATATTATAAAAAAATATATTTAGCTCTACTTCGACGTATCGAGCACTGTTCTACGGAAAATCGACTCAAGATCTTATATATATATATATATATGTATGTATGTGTGTGTGTGTGTTTGTGAATAAGGGGACAGCCATAGCCTAATGGTTAGAGAGGCAGCTTTGGGAGCGAAAAGTTGTTGGTTTGATTCTTGTAGTAGGAAAAATGTGTGGCGGTGGGGTAGGGAGCTGCACCTTCCCTTTCTCCACTTTCATGGTTGAAGCGCCCTTGAGCAAGGCACCTAACCTCCTACTGCTCTCCGGGTGCCCCAATGTGAGCGGCAGCCCACTGCTCCGAGAGTGTGTGTGCTCACTTGGGTTAAATGCAGAGGCAATAATTTTCCTTGCAATATGTATATGTATATATATATATGTGTGTGTATTAAGATTTTCCCTCATTATTTTAGTGGAAGGTGGCATGGTGGCCTCCAAAGTGAGAAGACACACACACACACACACACACACACACACACACACACTTGTAAACAGTGAGCACACCCACACACTTGGAGCAGTGGGCTGCTACACATTGCAGTGCACGGAGAGCAGTTGAGGGTTAGGTGCCTTGCTCAAGGGCACTTCAGCCATGAAGACCCTTGAGCAAGCCCCTCCATTTAGTTATTTATTCAGAATGTCTTGTTTTCTACTAACAAAACAGGCAGTAGTGTATAAAAGTGTACTGAACATGTTCAGAAAGTTTCCCGGAAGCATTGTCGGAAAAGAAACGTAATAAAGTTTAGTTTATAATTTATCCTCTCTAACTTTATTTCGTTCCTTTTCCGACAATGCTTGGCAGCAACATGCTAGCTTGCAATCTTTCTTGAGCCATGAATGACACTTGAAATAGGTTTGCCGCCACCTAGTGGATGGACAGTGAATTATGTTTTATGTTATTGGTTGATTCGAAGAATGTACGATAATCATATATGGTACTAATGGAAACACAAGAAATGAGGTGGCGAGCCAGATTATACATCTGTGAAATAGATGATCAGAGATCTACACCACACCTTACATGCTGATTATAATCGTCTTCAGAATGGGGTATTCTATGCTGAGTAAGCTTCTTACATGAACATATTTAATTATGGCTGAGCTTGAATCTGTGTTATTCAAATCCAGTTGATTATTATTAACGGATAATTAGGGTTAATGGAAATGTAGTGAGGGACTAACTCAACATAGATATTGTATGTGATTCTCAAAGTCTCCTTTTACTTATATAAAAAAAAAAATATTAATAATAATAAAAAATCAATACACCATTGCTGATGTTTAAAAGTCACCACTTTAAATGTATTGCTTCACTATCAGTTTATCAGGTCTTTACTCTGGCACCGTTTATATCCCGTCTCAACATTTTCAGCAACTACTGGTGCCTTTGTATTTTAAGTCAAAATATGATATGAGAGGCAAGGAAGGCATAAAGGCAGAGACGCACACACACATCCACCCACCCACACACACACACACACACACACACACACACACACACACACAAACACACGCATGCATGCACGCACACTCCCAAGGCTCATTTCTTTTCTTTTCTGTTTTTTTTTTATTTTTTTAAATCTGCCTGCTTTTCATCACAAGCATGTTTCGAATTCATGAGCTCCCATTGGTACATCCAGCATCCGAATTCAGCCTCATCTGCAGTAAAATGAAAGCGAGATTGAATTTCCCTCTGAAGTCCTTTCTAAGCTAGAGAAGCCAGTTAAGAAGGCACTGCTGATTAATATCAGTCTGTGACATGGCTACAGTGCAGTTCATGTGTTGTTTTTATTTAGCCTGTACACATCATTTTGCATTTTCTTTGTCTGTCACCTCACAATCATGACTCATCCATTCCTCTGTCTGTCCCTCCTCTCCTGTTTGACAGGGTGGAATGGGATCTGCATCATCCGTTCCAGCAATCTGGAGAATACATAAACAATCCGCCGATACAAATATTTCACATGTAGTGGCGAAAATAAACATATTCATCATTGCTCTTGGTCAGGGAATGTAGTGAGCAGCTTTTATTAGTGTAAACGTTAGTAGTGTAAACTTTAGTTTGCTGTGTCAATGCTTATATGCAAATCAGTAAGGCAATTATTTTTGTTTGCTCTCCTGGTGGAGCCGGCAATATCGTAAAGCACAAGCACGGCCATTTGTATTCCAGACAGAAACTTGCCACACCTGGATTTGTTCCAGCCGACCCCTGACTCGATGAGGTAACCACGTTCTCAATCTCATGATAAACGAGGTTGGGGTCAGTCTGGCATTATAGGCTCATTAACCCAAAGTGGACTGTCTTTATAGGTCCTTACCACCAACGAGGCCAAATCAAGAAGAGCATCACCAGTGAACTAACTGCTACAGCTGCAATAAATCAGCACTGTTATTTATCACTGCTTCAGCGGATGAGTCATGTTCGATTTACTAGTTGCATTTATGTCATGTCGGCACCATTGGAAATACCATTAATCTACAAATAGGCTATTCCTGCTGTGCCTTGTTTCAACCTAGTGGTGGTTATTTACAACCTACCAAATTACTGTTTTTGTGTCACAACACAATGTGCAACTAACAGTAATTTGAGAACTTAACTCATCATAGAGAGATTGTTAGCATACATGCTGTGCAGATATCTTTACAAAGCCAATCTGAGACACCTGTTAGATAAAATAATTGACACAGGCTCATGCTGACCTCCTTCTATTAGTAGTCTGCTGCCAGTTGCCACTGATGGGACTTCCCTGGCAGGGATATTCCCACTTAACATCTTAGATCCTGGCAGTTTCTCTCTCTCTCTCTCTCTCTCTCTTTCTCTCTCTTTTCCCTTTTTCTTATGATCTGGCCCCATTGTAGAGGAACATAAAGTGCTGGAGGAATCACTTGCCATTTTGAATATGCAGATTTATTACATAAAGGCTCCATGCCAGTGCCGTTTATAGGTCCCCCTAATGCTTTATAGCCACAACCCTTATGTCAAGATATCCACAAACCACCCTACTCTGTACATTAGTATTCATAGACATTGGTACAGTCTAATTGCCTGCCTGGCTGTTGTGTACAAAGCTTAGAAAATGAGTTTACCAAAGCCTCGAGATAGCTACAGTGGCTTTAATGGAATGCTTTGAAACTATAGATTTTTAATGACAGTTTGCAAAATGTAACTTTGCTCAATGTGGCTTTACAACTTGTCAGTATCTATTGTTTGTCATAATTTTTCCTCTTTTTTGTTAGAGGAATCCATGGTATATCCACTGACCACACCACCCTCTTTCATGGATAAAAAGTTTTTTTAGGAAATAAATAATGCTTCTATGGTGGTCCCATTTCCATGTCTAAGTTGTTAGATTGCAGATTGACTGTTAAGTATTCCACGATGACCGACAGCAATAGGGGGAAAAAAGCCCTAATTTATTCATATCGAAATTGAAACACAAAAAATAGTGGCTCATGTGACTATAGACTATAGCTGCTTAGACTCACACATAATAAAAATACACAATTTTACTTAGGTAGACAGACAAACTTTCAAAGCAAAACAGCACCAAACATGTACAGGAACACGGAACATGAACTCATTAAATGGATTATTGTAAAATAACAAGACAGGTGGTACAAATGAACATGGAAATCAGCTAGTGAAAGGCATTGAAAAGAAAACTCAGACTTATCAATAGATATATCTAACAGGAGGTCCACTTTTAGGCAGTACCTAATTTTATATACTATATACAGTGGGACTGATGCATCTGTGTAGGATACTAACTAACATAGACAGCTAAAACTGTGGATTACAGTGAGCCATGTATAAGGCTTCATGCTCTCTATTTCTCCCTTTCTCTCTTTCTCCCATTAGCAGGTTTCTGGCTTTTGTGATGCAAGCATAATGAAAACAAACTACAAAGTCAGACTGGGAAGTGGTATAAAAGAAACTTATTTTAAAGCGACAGTGTCATGGTTGAAGAAAATATCTTAAATAACATCAGTTGGGTTATCAAAGAAGACTTGATCATTTATATATGTGGAAATTTGTTTCTGTAATTATAAAAGACATGAATACACCAAATTTGCTAGAAGCTTGCAATAGAATTTCTATCTTTGAAAACTATTTGGCCCAACAAGATTTTTGCACTTCACTTCAATTGGCTCCATGTCAGGTTAGAAAACTTAACTCCTTTTAATTTGCAAGTTAAAAAGCTATTTAACAAACACAGTCTGGTATTTTGGATATTCATTGTATGTTTACATGACTTTTGGGCAAGTGAGTTTAGAGAAAAACCATGACACAGTTCCTTAACAAATGTATCACATGGCAGTTGACTCTGTTTTTTTTATTAGTTTCAGATCAAAATTTAAGAACACATTTTTCCTGACTCATCATCATAATAATGTACTGTATATTGACTCCCACCTGAGCAGCACAGTGGCATAGTGGTTAGCACGTCCGCCAACAGCAAGAAGGTCCTGGGTTTGAGTCCTGGGCTCAGGCGTTGCTGTGTGTAGTTTACATGATCTCCCCGTGCTTGTGTGGGTTTTCTCCAGGTACTCCGGTTTCCTCCCACAGTCTAAAGACATGCACATTAGACTGTTTCAAATTGCCCCTAGGTGTGAGTGTGAATGGTGGTGTGTGTGATGGCATTGCAAGGGTCTCCCAAGCTGCAAAGGGACAGGCTCCTGCCCCGCCATGGGCCTAGTAGGATTAAGTGGTTATGTAATACGTAAGTGAGTGAACGTGACTTCTACCTATTGAGCCCCTAATGGTTATTCAGCTGATTAGCAGTTTCTTTTAAAAGGCAATTACCTGTTCAATAAAGTGCAAGATGCATACATTGTAATTGTTAATAACATTATTAGGCAGCGACATCTGTTCAATTATTAGTGGGCATCTTGCTTAATAGCCTGAATAGCCTGATATGCTGATTGTAGCTAAAGGTGAAAGTGTTGAATCAGCTGTATGTGGTCCAATTAATGCCACTAGCGGTGTGAGCTGACATCAATAAATGATAAAAGCATTTTAGACCAGCATTAGAAAAATATATCTTACAGAAGGTATATTTAGCTAAGGAAGTTTAGGAACAAAAAGGTACAAATTAAATTATAACATTTGAATGACATAGCATTAGGAAGGCTTTAGGAAATGCCCCCAAGGTCTGTTACACTAGTAAAATACTGTACTGCAGAGTCCCACATGGGACCTTTTCTTCAGGGTGTAAGAGAATCTTCGAAGAAATTATTATAAATGACTCTACTTTTAATTTCATGGTTTATCTGCCTTTTGCTCTGTTCTTATCTGCAGGAATCATTTATCTGAGCTGTCTGCTGCCTTGAAAATTGTCAAGTTATGTTGGTCCCCATTCATTTTCTGTAATACACATTTGAGCAGAAAATCAGTCGACACACTTTTGCTCAGTGAAATCACCGCCCCATCGTTATTTGGAATTTGCATTTAGCATTAGTGCAAATTTGTCTGCATAATTGAAAATAATTTCTAGCTCAGCAGAGGTGTAACAGAAAGTTCTTGAACACACACACTAAATTGATTGCGGTTTAAATTGTCTTAAATTAAGTCACTGGGGAACATTATTTGGCGGACATCAGGAAAAGAGTTTATTTAATAACTCAAATAACATGAAGGATTTCTAGTAAATGAGTATAGACCGATGGAAATTAATGCTGTTGTCGGCCCACAATCCTAAACGTTTCTATTGGCTGATATCCAAAGGGATATTATTACACATTCCAGGCTATTAAGACATTGAATAAATGAGGGGTGTAAATGAAAATAAATGGCTAATAAAACCTCTGTCCTTGGTCATTTGGTAAGTGATCAATTCTTGCTTAGTGGGCCAGACTTCTGGGAGCAGGAGCCACGTGACATCTGGAAAATGTTTCAAGTCTTGTTGAATCTCTTCTGCTTTGAAATGGAAATTCAAACGTGTTTTCCTTTTTCTCGTGATTTCCTCTTTAATAGCCCTTTATGTTGTTGCTTTACTGAAGATCCACATTTTTTTTTCATTAATCGAATAAGTCTTTCAACACCAGCTGGTTCTGGGTGAAAAAGTAATTGTCCCCAAATCAAATCAACTGAATTAAAGGGACAATTAGACAGACTTGATTGGTCTTATCCAGGGTTGATTACTCTCTAGCCCTGCTAAACATCACCCTCACTTATTGCCATCAAACAAATATTTAGCAAGTAAAGGAAACAAATGAATCTAAGACCTTAGAAATGGTTTTCAAAGGCATTTCTGAGTTTATTGAATACATATGGGAACAAAGGTGGCTTAGTGACAATACAAAACCTAAACAAGACATTTCCTCGTTCCTCTAAACTGCACCAGAATGACTTTAACCGGAATAAAAGACAATTATTAATAATAAAAAAGTTAGACCAACATTTTCCTTCCCTCATTCCTCCCTTCATCCTTCATACATTCCTTTCTTACCTTCTTTGTTTCTTTCTTTCTTTCTTTCTTTCTTTCTTTCTGTAAGTAATTTTAATCTCGTCAGAGTTGTGCTGTATCTGGAGTCTTCACTAGGAACAGCAGGGATGAGGTGGGAATTCACATACACCGGCACTTTAAAGTCACCAATCTACTTTCCGGCATGTTTTCAGATCATTGGAGGAAACTTTTTCCTGAGGTGTGCCTAATCAGAAATTTTTTTTTTTGTGTGATTGCCGGAATCATTCATCTTAAATAAGTTTTATTTCTGGAGACAGCAGCAAAAAAGTGGGTAGGGAAAGTGAAGCAAGACATTTGACCGAAGTTTAGTTTTAACTAAATACGAAGTGAAGTAATTTGGCAATACTAAATAGAGTGAGACAAAGTGACATGTAATCCACTCCACCAAACACAAAGTTTCATGGTTTTTAGTTCCACATATTTGTTCCTCCTCACAGCTCCCAAGCTAGTCAGTGATGCTCACTGTGCCGTTATGGTGTTGAAGTATTTGAGTTCTACGAATTACAACAGCAGCACTGTTTTCACAATTCTGTTGAAGCACGTCAAACACTTTAAGCCTGTCAAATATGTTGCAGAATTCAAAACATTAGGCAAAACATTGTTTTCAGCCCATTCTGATGTTAGAATGCAGTGAAGCACATGACTGCCTTTATACACATGCTTTTCCATTCAGACCATTTACTTTTAGTCTGGTTTTTGGTTAAATGGCTGCTAGTGAACTAGTGAACTGCATCAGTGACACCATGGCATCTGGGAGGGAAGTGATGATAGGCATGTCTGTAGAATTTTGAGAAGAGGTGAGAAATCACTGCAGTCCAAATGGATTATGGAGAAAAACTGAATCTTTGTAGAGACGAGTATATGTAATATGGTAAGAAAGATCTGACTACTTAAACTTCTCAAAGAACAATGTCTATGTAAAAAAAAAAAAAAGAACTATTAAATATACCATCAAATATAATTAATATATGTTAAATATTACTACCTGAAAATAAATGTAACGTTAGTTATTATCATTGTTAATATTATTATTGTTATTATTATTATTGTTATTATTATTATTGTTGTTGTTGTTGTTTTTGTTGGTATTGTATTTAGGAAAATATTTTAAAAAATTGATATGGCCTTCTGGAATTGGTGTGGGTGAAATAATATATTTTTAATTATGAATAAGAATAGAAAATAGAGTATTTTGTGTGTGTGTGTGTGTGTGTGTGTGTGTGTGTGTGTGTGTGTGTGTGTGTGTGTGTGTGTGTTTCAAAACATGGGTGACCATTAAGAATGTTGTTTTTTATACTGTATATTTTTATTCATTACCTACTAAGAAGAAAATAAACAATGTCAATAAATTGCATGATAATTTCATCATAAGTTCTATCTTGCATTCATGATGCATTGAACAACTGTTCTTCTTGCTACTTATGTTTTTTTTAATTTTTTTTTTTTTTCTTTATCTGTGAGGGTTGCAGGCCCCCTGTAGAACCTGTTCTAGACAATTTACTATTTACACTCATATTCGCCTGGGGCAATTTATAATGTCTACTTAATACACTGCCAAAAAGCCACACACTCTAATATTTTCATGGAGTGCATTTAACCATGATCACAACATGTAATCTCTATGCCATTGTTGCTCCAGTTGGTCAGGTTGAGGCTCAGCAACATTAATGTAACAATAAAATGAAAAGACTTTCACTAGGGTTAAGGTCAGGACTTTAAGGTGCCAATGCAAATGTGAAAATGATTCCTCATGCTCTCTGAACCACTCTTTCACTATTTGAGATCCCATATTATATCCGAGCCGTCAGAGCAGAAAACGTCCATTGATGTGATAACCTGCTCATTCAGTGCATTCAGGTCATCAGCTGACTTCATTTCATTACCACATTAATGTTGCTGAGCCTCGACCTGACCATTTGTAGCAACAATGCTAGGGAGATTATATGTTCTGATCAAGGCTAAATTTACTCCATGAAAATACTCCATGGTGTTCGACTTTTTTTTTTTTTTTTGGCTGGGCAGTGTAAAATGTGCATGTCTTTGGACTGTGGTAGGAAACAGGTTTACCCAGAAGAAACCCATGCAAGCACTGGGGGAACTTGCATACTCCACACAAAAATGCTCTTAGAGGCCACGTGGCTCAAGCCTAAAGCCTTCTTACTGTGAGGCTAGAGCGCTAACCTGTATGCCCCTATGTAATCTCAGATGTCCCTTACTTACAGATACTTTTAATGTTGTCCTTTATTCATTTCAACCTTGAGAATAGTTCATGTATCAGTTCATTTCATTTCATTGGTTTCAAAGTTTCCCTGTGTGATTTAATGGTAATTATTGCCTTTTCCACAAAAAATGACAAACTCAATTCATGTACATTCACTAACAGTAGGAAGATCTCTTAAATGGCCTTTAAATGTAGCCACATCAAGCAGTGTACAGTCATGCAACATTAACAGAGGCGGATGCGATGGATCTTAACAGGAGCAGCTCATTAGGCAGAGACGTTCTTCTGGATGACCTAGATCACTTCATGGAACATTGACTGGGACACACACACAGTTAGAGCCGCTACAACCAAAAACATGAAATGAAGAATGAGCCAAAATGTCACAGATTCTCGGCTCAATAAATGAATAAATGAATAAATAATATTTCCTTTTTAATATGATAGTAAGGCTAGATGAAAGACTTAACTTGTTTTGGAGAGCCTCTTCCCTATGATGACCTTTGTTAGCAGGTGCTTTCTTTCTTCCCATAGCACATGCAGTGAGATGGATAAATGTGAACACTTTATAAACTCTTCAGTGCTAGCAACGCAATGATGAAGCAAGACAAATGTACTATAGTGCACACTCGCTGAGTGAAGAATAATTCACTCAGCAAGTTACAAAGAGCCAAGAAGAAAGTGAGTGTACACACGTACACACACACACACACACACACACACACACACATACACACACACACACACACACACACACACACACACACACACACA
>JAQMYF010000007.1:8217656-8229796 GCA_030014195.1 Neosilurus mollespiculum
GTGTGTGTATATATATATATATATATATATATATATATATATATCTCTCTACACACACACACACACACAGACATGTAGATATATAAAGAAATAACAAACCATTGCAAAGTACAGCACACCGTTTCTGTGGATTGAGTCATAAGTGGAAGCATTAAAATAATTTGTAATAATGACTCGAAGTAGATCAAAGTGTGGTACGTTATTCCTTATTTATTATAGCTCTTATAAGTTCTAAGACAATAATACAAGGAAATCCAGGGAAATTAGGAAATATGTTTTATTTCTGATAGCCACTAAATTCTCTGTTCATGGTATGTGTAGAGTTCCTAAACACTGCTTGGTTTTCTGCCAGTTTCACCATTGAATGGAATGCACTCTTTTTTGAATAGCTGCAATGGCTCCTGTTTCTTGTCTGTCATCAAAAAGTCCCAGGCAACCTTTTCACACTTTGGCGGTCATAATGGAGTGAATATATCCTTCTAATAAATTTCTGAATGATGATGGATCGTAAACGATAAACGTGCATGCCAGAATATGGACAAGCTTAAGATGGCTTCCAGTAAGGACAGCAGCTGTTTCTCAGATGTGAAGTAGTACTTGACAGTTTATGGTAAAGACATAATCCGTCAACCACGTTCCACACTGTGATAAAAACCAGTTAATTGAGCAGTGTGGCGCCATTTTACTAAACACACTCTGAAAATCCCTGTAGGAATCTTTAAATGTTTTTGTTGTTGTTGTTGTTGTCTTTCCGGTCACACTCTATGAAGCTTTAGTGATTTGCGGTGGAACCACTGCCAAGTTTCCCGTTTTGTTTATTAAGGGAATTTGTATTATCTGGAAAGCGAGCCAAGGCTTCTTGGTGTATGATCAGCAGTTAAGCCTGGATTTATGTTTGGCTACCAAACCTGCTTCTCTTTTGAGAACCGCTGAAATGTAGTGTTTCTGTATTTCTGCTCCATTTGCGTTTCACTGACGAGTTGAATAAGGTGCAAAGTGAAATATACTACCTTGAAAAAAAGGTTCTTATTTTAGTTCAGTCCTGTCTAAATGAACTGGACTGAGGATAAGGTCATACCTTACTTTGTTTGACTTTTCTGTTCCATGTTTAGTTTGTTTTATTTGGAGCCTTCCATGTACAGGTTTGAATAATGATGGGACTATTCTACGTGCCAATTTCTGACAACCTGAGTCTGTGTTGTCGACTACCATCAGGCTCAAGAGACTAAATATACCATTGGTTGCTTGTGATTGAGGGGTCTGGTGTAACTCTCATCCCAAAGTCATGTGTGCCACCATTCTAGCCAGTGGTCGAGCTCAATGGTCAATACAAAGGAAAGCTATTCTTCTGAGTTAAACCATTCTTTCAGGGTTTTACTCCCAGCATTCTCCATTCACAGCTGCGTCTGACTGCCGTTCTTCTCCTCCGAAGCATTTCTTGTAGAAGCACAGATGCTTTGTTTCAGGCATGGAAGCAGAAGAAATAAAAACATGAAATCTCTTTCCCCGTGTCACGCTCCTGAAAGAAACACGCCTGGAGGTGCGAGCGGATGCTATCGAATGGCAGGGGGAACCAGACCTGCTTTTCAGCCCTCTCTAAAGTGGTTTATGGTTTCCGCATCCCACGGTGCAGCCAGATTGGAGCGGGCTGTCGGCACGGCTGCTTTCTCTCCCCACAGAAACCTCACTCTCACTCGAGCCATGCTGGAATGTGAGACTGTTGGGTCACGCTGGGATCCTCTGCCAGACTGGCATCTGCAAGCATGGCACACTCAGACATTTTTCGTCAGAATAACACAGGCTACATTCATACTCAGTCCTGTTTCTTATCTGTGGAATACAGCCTTGAATTGGTGATGTGATGGTTTAACAGAGACTGGAAAGAATTAAAAAAAAAATCTTGCTAAGACCTTGCTAAATATGTTTATTACAAAAAAAACAAAACAAAAAAAAACACTAGTCACTTTTTCATGAATTTAAATTCGATGTTGAGCGTTTAAGTCAAGTAAATCCAAGATTCTTCACTTTCGGCTACAGTCTTCACTCCATGGCTGTTGTAGATGCAGCTTTCATTAGAATCATGAAGCCTAAATCTAGCAGATGAATAGCAATCATCCAAATATGTTGGGAAACGACAGGCTTAATGCCATTTTAACCATGAGCTGAAGACATTTCCATTTGTCTTCTCCAATTCCAAACTAATGCAGCAGGATTTCCACAGAGTAAACAAGCCTCCATTGTGGTCACAGGCTCGGCTCCATTCTGAATGGGAGCCATTGAAGTGCGTGCAATACTTTAAGTGGTAGCTGCTTCCTTTGAAATGAGCTGGTGGATAATTGAGAGCATGGATGAATAGTTCAGGGATCTGCCAGCAACCCCCCACTCCCCATTTCTTTCTTTTTTTCTTTTTTTTTTTTTTTTTACTTTCTCCCCTTGACGTTTTAGCATCTCCATCAGTGCCATCTGGATTGTAGCATTGGGATTGTAAGCTGCTCTGGTTGATGTTGGAAAATCTACTTTTTGAGACACTCCAAAGACATGCACTGGTCGAGTTAGGGGGGAAATGATTTAGATTTTTATTTGGATAACACTGCATGCATCTACATGAGGATATGCGAGGCTTGGATAATGTAAAACTAAGTAAGGGATAATGTACAGGGAGCTGTTTATTATCAGGAAATTTACCCAGACAGGGGAATTAGGTCTTGCATTCCCTGGAAGGGGTTTATTTCACCAGCTCACTGTACATTCGCCCATTTATTACACAGCTGCCTTCAAAATATTATTTTTTAAAAATTATTATTATTTTGTATGGCTGTTACCTATAGGAAGCCCATGCATGCACAGGAAGAACATACAAACCCCACACAGAAACCTCCCCGCAAAGCCCGGGACTCAAATCCAGGACCTTCTTGCCACGAGGTGGGCATGATAATCACTGTGCCGCCCACAGCTAAAAATGCGTTCTCAAATATAAAACAATAGGCAGTTATGAGAGAGAATGTGATGTCCATATCCATTCATGTGAAAGGGCAATTATAGCCAACGTTTGGTGTAAATTTCATTGTGAGTGTTCTCCCTTGTATTTGGAAAGCTTGTTTCATTTCATAGCCACTTTTTAAACCAAAGTAATGGCCGATGTTATACATAGTAGAAACATTTTATCTTTCTGTGTAATGACGTTTTTAGATCACCCTAAACTGCACTCCCGTTCCCTATAGAGAAATTCGTAATTCGTCCTGCGCAATCTTTTTAGATGTTATATGGAGACATTATACTGGATGTGAGCATGTAGCACAAAGCACACCAAGTCATGAGCTCATACATGTACTGCTGATTGACGGGCACTGCTAGCTTTATAGAGAGCTGGACACGGGTCCAGGAAATTCTTGTCAAAGCACTGAAGGTGCACTGTGTGTGGAAATGTTTAAGTGTCCAACATCTGGCTCTCCGCTTGACCTAAAGCGAGCTGGCCCTAATCCACACCCTGCTAGTCCTCATTGGTAGTTCAAATGAGGAATTAGCTGCCATTGTGCACAGCCCAGTGGATTTGCCAAGTGGCAGTGAATAATGTCTTCGCAGATTAAGCTGACTGAAAGGTCTGGAACACTATAATGGCTGCGTTTCAATGTCTTGTGCTTCTGAAAAGGGGCGATATCTTTCAGGGGCTATTATTGTTGTATTGTGATAGGGATTATTGTAGCATGCTTACACACTATTAAAATTAAAAGTCTTTAACCGTTTTGTTGAATCATTAGCTGTTTTAAAAAAAAAAAAAAAAAGTATCGTCAGTACAAGTCTTCGTATTGTGCTCACCTCCCGTCATCTCAAACAGGCACAGGCATGCTTTTCCTCGTCTTGAAAGGAACCAGATAACTGATACCTCCATCTATTTTTCACCTTTCCAGCTTGTCCTCATGGACTCAGTAGCTGAGAAGATTCCATTTTTCTCATATTTCCAAAGACTTAATTATTTGGAGGGATGCTTTCCCCGGAGTAATCTGTGCATCACAGCCTGTTTGGAGGTACAGCAAACCAATAGCTTGGCATAATCCTGCCTGACATGCAGCAACAAGATTAGGTTTCTATTTATCATGGTGCGGTTTGGGAGAACGTAGTTTCGGGATCATCAAATAGCCGCCCTGAGGTCCAGGTCCAAGGTTTTTTTTTTCTGGTTCCAGCTCATCCTTCATCATTTTCAAGGGTGCGATTTTTCAAGGCAGTTTTTTCAGCTTGTTGTCGTAATTCGGTACATCTACATTCAAGAATAAAACATGTAAATAAATAAATAAATAAAAATTAACATTCGGATTTATGCTCCCCATTGAATGTTTACTCATCATCCGCCCATCCGTTCCTCTGCTCAGGACATTTGCTAGTACGGGATCTCAAGAAAGAGCAGTTAGCTTACAGTTAGTCAGATCTGGATGTCATTTTATCCAGCAGATCAGCTGATGAGATTTCAAGATTATAGCATGGTCAAATATCTGAACCAGATTTGCTTCAGTTGTTTTGTTTTTTTTTGTTTGTTTTTTTTATGTCGAGAAGTTATGTATACTTATGTTCAGGAATTCAAGACTGTTTTTCTGGCCATTCAAGATTTTTGCCATCGGTCCATCTGTGTGTCTTTTAGTCCATGTACATTTGTGACGTTAAGCAGATACCCTTATACAGAGGGACTTGTTAATCTCATTGATGCATACAGCTGAGCAATTGAGGATTAAGGGTGCTGCTCAAGGGCCCACCAGTGGCAGATTGGTGGTAGGGGCATTCCGTAGTATTTTGTCCGTGGTTGATGGGTAAAAAAATACACTGCGAACAAAAATCAGATTCAACTGTGATAAGAGATATCAAAGTTCCTGAATCTGTATTATAACATTATTATAACAAATTCTATTCCAGGAATTTTTTGTTAACGAAATTAAAAGCCAAACATTGCATCACAGACGGGACGATTGAGTTTTAAAGATATCTCCGGCGATTAACATTTTATAAGAAATATCATACATGAGTAACATCAGTATCTAATGCTGTTTTATAGAATACAAGAATTATTTTTAAAAATGTAGTGAAGTCTTTGTCTATACAGTATTTGTCCGGTTCGTGATATTTTTGATACATTCATAAAAAAGAAGCTCTTAGATCTATAAATTCTCTCAGTAGAATTAACGACCATGCCCTGTCCATAAAATGTACCATTTTGGTAGATTCTTTAAATGGATTTAATACTTAAATGTTTTTCAAGTTCAAGTTTAAGAAATGTTCGCCTATGGAATATTGAAGGCAAAATGTTGTCCTGTCCGAGGCGCACCTTCTTTATAATCTCTTCCCACATGTGTGATTCTTAGAAACAAAGTAAGTTTGCAAAGCTTTGGGTAAACATTAACTCCATGATGAGTAAAACATTGATTTTGTTATGGTGGGGTTTAGTTCTCAGAAATGTCTTGTCTGTGACACCAAAATACTCTGGAATTCCCCGGCACCGGTGTGATAGTCAAAAGGGGCCCCCTGGAATATGGACCCACCCAGCCCCTTATTGGAAATAAACGACAACCCCACCCCACCCTACCCTTTTTTTTTTTTTTTTTTTCCTCCTTCATCTCAATGATACATATTTTAAGTTAGGGTTAGTAGTTTCAGTCCAAGCTCAGTTAACTAGGTGTTTCATACTGGGTAAATGTGTATGTAAGTCTTAAAAAATGTCATTTCATGCTAGTTTCATACATTACAATACATAGAAATTGCACATATTATTATTACTTAGCTGTAAATATAGTATGTATGACTGTCTATAACATGTGTATTGAAAATGTAAGTCAAAATGATGTGTTCTTTATTGTAAATATATTCTGATTACTGTTTAGAATAATTATCACATAATACTAAATGATTTGGGGTGGGGGTCTATAATCTATAGCGGAATATGAACCCCGGGTTGATATTCTATGTCGGTCCATTTGCAATCTCACACCGGTACTTGTAACCCTGACCTACTGATCAGTAACCCTGAGCCGTAAGCACTGAGCTACCACCGCCCACTGTCGGTCCTGATTACAGCTGGTTTGATTTTGGAATTGATCCAAACAGGGTCAAAGTCACATCAAGGTCAAATATCTGAAATAGTTTCTTTCTTTCATGTTTGAAGTACGCTTTAGGAGTCTTTCAGGCATGCCTGTTAATAACAAGACTGACTAGACATGATGGGGGTGGAGGAGGCATTAATGTTGAAGCAGCTGGCGTGGAGTTCGACTTGTGAACTGTCGCACTGAAAAAAGACAATGGTGTCAGAAACGCAGCGGCGAGAATGTGAGAGTGTGGAGGAATTGGTATCAAAAAGCAAAGGCCCGTCTGTCAATTCTTCAGTTTTCGAAGAAACACGTCTTTTTTTCTGAAGTTTTGTGTTGATCATCAGGGAGTTTTTGTTTGTGAATCATAGATTTGAGAATTTTAATATGGACTACCTAAACATTACTCGTGTAAATATGTAAAGGCAGAAACGTACTTTGACCTCTTTTCATTCTGCACTTTTTTTAGCTGCGTTTTTTTCCCCCCTTGCTGAATATCATAAGCACTGTGTAGGGTGTCGATGGCAAATATGCTGTACAATATGGACAAAATAAAAAGTTGGTGTTATGTAATAATTTTCCCCTGTATGTTGGGAGGATGTTTTATTTTTCTGCAGTCGTGTGTGTGTGTGTGTGTGTATTGCACAGCCGAGAGTGACTGATGAGACCATCGGAGAGTAAAAAGAGTCTGAATGAGGTAGTGGGAGTATGTGTGTTGGCGTGTGAGGTGTTGAGGTTTTTAGTGCGTTGGCTTGGCGGGGGACAGGGATTGATGACTCTCTTTCTCTCTTGTTCTCCCCGAGCTCTCGGATCAACTCGTTTTCGCCTTCGTAATTTGCTGCGTCCTTACAGACGAATCCATGTCGAGTTAAAGTGTGCAAAAGAAGAAGGAAAGGTAATGACGGTCGTGTAGAATTGTGATGGTTTGAGTTGTGATTTTTATATTCCCTCCCTCACATGCTGCCAGAAGGATTATGTTGGGTCTGCTGATTTTTTTTTGTCGGGGATCTGTTATCATACCATAGGGCTGTAAAATGTACTTGGGATTGAGGGCAATGAAATGGTGGAAGCAGCAGTGGTGGGAGTAGTTGTCGTCGTTTCTTTCTTTCTTTCCTTTTTTTAAGTGCTTACAATGATTGAGGAATTGGGCAGGGCAAGCTGGTTGTGCATGAGCATAAAAGGGCAGCTTCCAGCATGGCTCTGATGAATGGTGAGGACATGGGGCATGCCTGATAGGCCTATAAAAGCGATCACAGGACTGAGAAACAAAGCCCTTTCATGGTTGCCTCGGTCTCCCCTCCCTCTGCCTTTCTATCCCTCTCCTGCTTCCTTGTGTGTTTCTCTCAGCACTCACTGTAAGCTGTGTGTGTGTGTGTGTGTGGATAGCTGTGGAGTTCACTGTGGGGGATGGTAGAAAGAGAGAGAGAGAGACGGAGAGAGAGAACGCAAGGGGAAGAGGAGAAAGCGAACGGGGGGGGGGGGGGTATAAGAATCTAGCTGGCACTGCTAATTCAACCCATGAAAGCCTCGTTTTGCAGTCCGAGCAGCTGTGCTCCATTGTCAGCCAGCACGTTTGCAGCGAGCCTTTTTTCGTGTGTGTCAATGCACGAGTGGTAAGAGAAAAACAGAAGAGGGGGGGAGGGGAGGACAGGAGAAAAGAGGCGCACACCACCAACACAGCAGGAAAAGAGGAGAAATGAGGGGAGGGTAAGATCAGACTGATGTCAGTGTGGTTTTCTACATGATGGACCTGTGATGGGAAAGATGGGCAGGGGATCCCCCTACTTTCTTTGTCATTTCTACCGCAATGGCACGTAGAGTATTGTGTGTGTGTGTGTGTGTGTGTGTGTGTGTGAGATCATGTTGCAGCATAGGAGGTTATGGAAAATGGCTGGAAGGACAGTTTAAGGGCATGGAAATTTGTAGATGTTTCCTAAAGTATAGAAGTTCAGGTTTCTTAAAACTATCTTGGATGTTTAGCTTCATAAACTAACATACAGGATTCTTAAAGACAAACGATACAGAAATAGAAAACCCCCCCAAAAAAATAAAAAAGTAAAGAAAAAAAAAAAGGCAAGGTAAATGGGAAGCTGAACACTATCTAGGATGCTAATACGGCTGGGGAAAAAAAGTTTTGATTTGATTGAGTGTAATTTGATTCAAGAAGCGTCTCACATCCACAGCATTTCAACTTTGTAAGCTTGCGTTAAGAATAAGCACCACTTTCCTCGCTCATTTGCTTTGCTTAGGAACACGCACCTAAAGAAAAAAAAGGGCAACAACAAGCTGTGAGTGATTTTTTATTTTTTTTTCCTCCCCTAGTGACCCAGATCTCTCATCATGGTGTGGAGGAAGAAATTTGTCCTAAACAAATGTTTATTTTATGCTAATTATAAAATTCCCAGTTTTTTAAAAAACAATGACAGACTATATGAATTAAGAGAGGAATGGCTGCGCAGGCCTTGATCACAAATTTAAAACAACAACAACAACAAAACTTGCATATGGTGAGTGAGTTAGTAATAAAATGGTGGTGACAAAATTTGGAATAACTACAAAGTGGTACTACAAATAACTACATAGTGGTACTTGAAATATAATGGAAATTGAATCGGGGGAAAGGGTAAAAAATATATATATAGAAATTAATTTAATGACAGTTGAATATGAAAAAGAGAGGCAGCTAGACCCCTGGCACCAAGTCCCCCCTCCGAAAAGGGGCGATATAAATCCTAAATGGTAAAGGAGGACGCTTAATGGGAAAATAAACCCAAATATGATAAAAGCTTGTTTGCATATGAAAATATACGATGAAGAAAAAAGAACAAGCTCTAAAGTTGCACAGGTTTCTTACGGCAGTAAATACGAAAGTAATTTGCATGTGAACGAAAGGCGGGACATGTTCATTACTATAAAGGTGCTTGTTTGATGTATGTGAATGTAAGCTTGCATTATAGATGCTCACTAATTTAAATTTTACCTTATTATCTGTATACTGGTATTTTTGCTGTTGTCTTGCCTCATAATGAGCTGACGAATTCATGTACTGTTCTCGCGGTTTCGTACTCTTGCAAATTACAAATTACAGATTACATATAGTGGCCTTTTCGAACTGGCTAATGCAAACGATCAAATTCTGTTAGACCTAGATATTGCACCTTTAGAAGGGTAAGTACAAACCTTTTTTATAAATAAGTGTGTGTGTGTGTATGTATGTTCATGTGTAACAGGAGAGTTTGGAAGGCTTGCTTTTCATTTCACTTTAAAATGATTTTCAAAGCCCTATTCTTAAATGACTGTAGCTGTCGCAGTCCTCAACAGTAACGTAGGAATTTATTAATCATAAAACTTGATGACATTATAAAACAAGTCCTGACTTTCGCAGAGAATCGCCGTCTTAGTTGCTAATCAGTGTGAAGTGCTTCAGCTCTCTCTTCTCCCACTGAAATAATTTCTGAGTTCACCGAGGCCAGGAAGCCTGTGCTTCATTAGAACAAAGCTGTCCCAGTTAGGAGGAGGGGGAAGTCGAACCTTTCCTGGAATGTGTCCTCACTCTTGCTCTCATGCTCTGCTCTTCTCTTCTCTCCCACTGTGCTGAGCTTCTCCTTGATCAGCCCTCAGATCCCCACATCTCTTTTCCACTGCTCATTCACAAACACCAAGCTTTTCACCCTCCATCTACCATAAATCTTCACTTTTGTTTACACGAATCAATCTGTCTAACCTCCGCCACATCCTTTTCTTCTTGCGTTCTGTCTAACTCCTTCCCCCCAGCCCATATGACATGGCCCCAGTGCCATAGTCAGAACGAACAAACTGTTAGACTTGCTCACTGAACACTCTGAATGCAGCCGTAGGGTATTTTAAGCTCAGCGGGCAGACTAGGGAACGCCCATGCTGTCCTGGCTGTAGCTGAAATGAGACGGAGCCGACATGTTCGATCGCTGACTAGACAGGAGAAAAAGAATGCCTGGTACACTAAATCACATCTCTCAGGGCAGGCATTAAGCAGGTCCATGGTGAACACTGTATATTTTCGGAATGTGCACAATCACTGTGTTGCGTGTGTATCGAGATGTGTTTCTATGAGAGGCCTGTTGATTTTCATTAGCGATATGAATATATACATTGGGTATAGAAAAGAATCATGCCTTCGATTAGCTGTATTTGCAACTTAATAGACACTTGAAAGGTATAATAGCAATTATACAGGTTGGAGATATATAAATTAATTTTAATAAATAAATAAATGACCAGAATTATTGAGATGGTTAAAGGACCAGCAACCCATCCCCCCAAAAATAAATTATTACATTTAATCAGGTGTAACTAATCACCTTGGCTATCGCACCCTTTGGCTGAGTGGCTTTTTTAGTTCGGATTATAGCACCTATTCCTAAAGAATTACGATGCTTGGAATTGTAAGTGAAAGCAGACCATCAGCTATGGGTGGTAACGCACCTTCCAGCATGACCGGGTCACCTTCCAGCATGACAATGACCAGAAGTTGACCACACAGTGGCTAAAGGAGAAAAAGGATGAATGTCCCTTGCATGGCCTGGTCAGAACCCAGACTGAAACCCTATTGAAAATCTGTGGAATGACGTCAAGGTTGCAGTCCAACAATGATCGCTGTTCAATTTGACTTAGCTTGAACAGTGCTGTAAAGACAAATGGACAAATATTGCACAGTCTAGTTGTACAATGTTTGTAGAGAAGCATTATTATAGTTTTGGGGAGCTGGGGGGGGGGGGTCAAATTCTATACCTACTTGGCAAACACATGGACGCGCACTGCCTGATTGCTGATTGTGCATCACAGAGCATTTAAAAGGATGAACATGGGGTCGAATATGTATACTGTGAAGTGATTGTGAGACCTCCAAAATCAGGCCCGTTTGACTACTGTGATCACTGCGTAATGTGATTCGGGTGGTTTATTTCCAGAGGTTGGAATTGATAGGCTTGGAACTTGAATGCTGAGACCTGCACGTTTCAGTTCAGTGGAGAATATTTGGGTTAATAACAGGTCTGATTCTCACTTTATTGATGAAAGAAGCTTGTCGTCAGCACGCTACAAATTCCTCACTCTGGGTCGGTTGTCTTCGAAAAAATTTTCTTACAGAACCGGTCAAAAGTTTGGACACAATTTCTTGTCTCTTCACACTTTTTTACTGATACTTGTGTTTAAAAGAACAAGGGTAGTCACTACACCGGAACTCACATACTGAAATCACTGAACATCAAAAACTTATTTCAGTTACTCCAGGTACTCCGGTTTCCTCCGACAGTCCAAAGACATGCTCATGAGGCTGATTGGCTGTTTCAGATTGCCCCTTTGTGGTTGTGTGTGCATGTGTATCCTGCGATGGTTTGGCAAGCTGTTCAGGATGTACCCCACCTTCACCCAGTTTTGGCTGAGATAGGCTCAGGCTCCCCATGACCCTGATAGAAGGATTAAGCAGTTCGGAAAATGAGTGGGTGATGTGTGAATGACCGTTCCATCACACTTTCATCGCAAACTTTGACAGCTGAAAGTGTTTCAGGGTTATGGGTACAGTGGATTGTAGCATAAGCGAGCCTGGTGAGGGAGTGTAGAACAGCCTGGAAACACCTCTTCATTGTAACTGAATTTGAAGGTGTGCCCAAACTTTTGACCGGCAACGTTTGCCTGCAGCACGGTTTACTGAAACTCATTGTACATTGTGTAAATAATCTGTCTCATGTAAGAGGGTTGCATGTCTCTTACCAAGCCCTTAAAACGACTTCTAATAAGACACAATGTAAAAGTCAACATTATGCAAAAAGTTGCGTTGTGATGACCTGAGCGCACTCGGGATGAATGCAATGTGAGTGAGGTGGTGGGTAGGAGGGACTGGGATGCAGTGTCTAGTGTCCATACGTCCTTGTTTACATTTTATTCACCACTTTCCCACTGAGAGTGCAGTCACTGTGGCCCAGGGCAAAGATTCACAGCAGGGTGCGGCATGAAGGCCAGGCTGATGAGGGCTTGTAATGAAAGGTGTTTTTTTATTATTTATTTTATTTTTAAGATAAGTGAGTTTTTAAGCCTTAA
>JAQMYF010000007.1:8239217-8253711 GCA_030014195.1 Neosilurus mollespiculum
TCTCTCTCTCTGTCTCTCTCTCTGTCTCTCTCTCTGTCTCTCTCTCTCTCTCTCTCTCTCTCTCTCTCTCTCTCTCTCTCTCTCATGGTGGGATCATCCTTCACATAACACAAGCCTTGTGCCGATGTTTTCGGGATCTCTCTGGGAATATTAACCTGATAAGATAATCAAGCGTTCTTGTTGTTCTTTAGTCGATCTGTTATGACTTGTTCTACTTTCTCTACTTTAGAAGTGTCCCCTGTTTGTATTCTCTAGGTTTCTGTTTTGTCTGTGTTAGGTTTCTGACTGTCACCTTGTTATGTCTTGGCTTTAGCAATCTGGCACTTGAACATGTGCTACATAAAAGTGAACAGCGTTTGTTTCAGAAGGAAAAAGCTGAAACAAGGCCTCTTATGACGATAATTGATAACTGCCAGCTTTTGCTCTTTTGCAGCTATTGCTTTTTTCTGCCTGTTGTGTACATCTGACTAATTGCACAAGCAGGGCTTTAAAAGCCAAGCAGGAGGAGGTAATTTATGAGGTGTTGGTTTAAAGCCCCCGTGGCCTCTCACTCGCTCACTCACTCTGTGTTTTTGAATGTCTCTGGCTGGCTGTGAACTGCTTTTGTGCTCGTGCTGTTGCTCCCCGTGACTGTTACGTTGTGGAATGTACCTTCAGTTCAGGGTTTATCTCGCCCGTATGTCCGGGCCTCCACAGGCCTGCTTGTTCCCGCACTGCCACCTTTCACCTAAGCCAGCGCATGTCAAGTAGCCTGTGATGCCTTGCCGCACTGGAGGGACGCATAATTGTGTCGCTGCCTGGATAAAGCTTGACAGAATTTATCTGTATTCAACCTCTTGCACAACACCAGCTGTCCGTCATGATGTAAGAGTTTGGCCTGTTACATGGCGATATTTTATTTGCTAGAATTTGTCTGTCAGATGAAAAATACACACAGCATTATTCATTTGTTTATTTATTTATTTTTTTGCAAGTAGCCTTGTGTAGCAAGCTACTTCATTAAAAATATATCTATAAAAATGATTTACACTCAGGTAGGGATAGTAGACGCTCTGTCTGTCATGTCAGGGTGGTGTTAAATTGGTTTCAGAGCTCGGCTGCTTGAAAATGTCTCCATGTGTGCCTCTTTTTAATTTGCTCTAAAAAGGCTTTCGGATTTGGATTAGGCCTCGGAGAGGACGTAAACTTAAAACGCTCTCATTTGTCCTTGGAGAGGGACATGGAGACTGCTTTTCACCACCAATCTGTAGCAGTTCACGGGACACACAGTGGACCTAGTGTTCTTCACCAAGGAACCTGCTGGCATTCCTGTGCCTAAGAGAGCTTCTGGCATCCAGCCCCACAATTCTGTTTCCTGGAAGCCGCCAGCCAAACAGCTTTGCTTGCTGCACCACACCATATATTCAGCCATCCATCTGTAGCAACTCCATCAGCCCATTGTTTGGGGAGGGGGTGGGGGTGGGTGGGAACATGATTAAATGGAATGCAAGCACCATGCAGGAGTAGCCTTCAGCCCAGCACTCAGCTGTGTTCTGTTGAGCGTTATGTTTCGAAGCAAGTCTTCAGGGGACTGTTGAAGATGGTTTAAAATATCCTCCCATCCTGGAGACCTCTAAGTGAAGGATGGAAATGAAGTCTTATGCTGTTGCGGAACAGAGGCTTGTCAGATCAGAAAAGCCACTGCTTGTATTTTGTCTCTGCCTTGTTTTGCCAACCCTGTAGCCCTTATTCCACTATAAAGGAGGCTATACTTGACTGAATTGAATCTGTTCCACCAGCTAAAAATGCAGCTGGCCAAGAACCAAGAACCATGTTGTCACCATGACAACAACTATCATTAAAATAAGACATGAACGGTTGGGAGGCTTGAATGTCATTAAAATAGTTCAGCACAATTACAGAACTGAAATATTACAACCGTGAGTCTGAGGTCTGAGGAAGAAACAACTGGCGGATGTGCCAAAGCATGTGGGGTGCCAGAGCTCGCTAAAAAGTCTTTAGACTCGAGCAGAAAAAAATGTTTAATGTTGTCTGTCATGTAGATTTAATTATTATCTAATGAAATCTCTGCGCTGCATGAAAACATGTAGGATTTGACTTTGGGTTGTTTTTAAATTTTTTAAACACCAAACCCCCCATTCCAAAGCCCTTCGAAAGTGTTATTTTTATGCGGTGTATTTGGGAACACCTCTACTTGTGTAATGGTTGATCTGTCCAACTCGTGGAAACAGTTTTTTTGAATGTTTGTCGAACAGGCACTGGCACCTTTTTTAGGTCAACATTGAGCCCAGATCGTGAGGTGAGACAAAACATGTTTTCTTAGCGTTCTCCACACAGAGGTATTTTCAAAAGCTGCATTTCCAGTCGCCGGTTGTGTTGGAGTGGAACTTCGGGAGACAAAATTGCTTCAATTCATGCCTTTCTTGTGCACAAAAAAAACCCCAGTATTCCTCTATATTTTTGAAACCCAACAGTGGAACCTTTTTACTTCATTCATAGCATGACATCAGTCATAGACTTTTTGAGGAAGATTAGTCCTTATTACATAGCTAGAGTGTTTGTGGTTAATCCTGTAATGTAAAACACGTGTCACAACTTTAGTTTTATGGATTTAACACTGTAATTTAAAAGTATACCCTACTTGCCCTAAAGTGTTAAATTCCCCAAAGTCCAGTCCTCAAGGTCCATGGCAGGGTACACAACAGTGTTCTGCAGTTTTCCTGCATTGAAACAGCTGTTAATTATTGAATTAAATCAAGTGGGTGAAAGAAGGAAAAACAGTACTGTGGCTCTGCAGTTTTTCTTCTAATATGGTAGCACAGTTAAATAGCTGGCATTCCTACCACTTTTTTTCCATGTGTAGGTCAGTACACAGTTACTACTCCCAGAAAAAAAACACAACCCTCCTCCTGAAATAGGGAGTGGAACCTAATGGAAAGCACTCCAGGAAAATCTTTGACTCGTCCAATTCATTCCGACCTTCATCCGTAATAATCAACATCTTGCCGTGAGCTTGCCTGCTATTGTGGTCCAGCTTGGTTTCTTGTACTGCTCCTGAGAGCAGATCAGTGTTCTGTTAATGTATGTGTTGATGCACATTTTAGTAGCCTAATTCGTGTTGAACCTTTATGAAGTTAGCGTTCTGCAAACTCTTTGTGGTTGCAGTCTCGGAATGGTATTATATGACAGCTGGAACACACACACAAACACCTATCTAGGCTGCTTACTCCCTGCTTGGCTTTTCCAGTGTGAACCTGCCAAGATCCGCTTTTATCAGGTCTACAAGGGTAGTGTAATTTCACTCAGAAAGAAGTGCAACTAGAGAGCCTGAAGGTGAAAGCGGCACACAAAGATAGTTCATCATTCATACCCTGCACTCTCTTTCTACGATGTTTGAAAGGTATATCTGAGGAGGGCAGCGCTTGTTTTCATTTGTGAGCTTCTGTCATCACCGTGTTTCAGAGATTTATCTTCCTAGTGCAAAACGTCATATTGTCCTTTGGGTTACGATGATTACTTGACAGCATCGACAGCACTAATACTCCCTGAGGCCTTTTCATAATCTGCTTTGTTCTTTTCAGACACAGACAGTTCTCTTTAACCCGTATTATTGTTCTGAGAAGACGACGTGCCTTAAATGTTTAATTGCTGTAATTAAATGTTTAATGGTATAAAACACTGCTAACCGCAACGACAGGAACGGCAGCTCGTAAAACTCTCAGTGGAACTGTGCTGACAAAGTAGAAGTATCAGTTTCATTGCAGTGGAGAAGAAGTGAAATTAGGTAATGTTTAAATAAACATTTTTTTTTTTTTTTTTGTGCATTGCATTGCATAAAAAAAGGATTTTTTTTTTTTTCAAGGACATAGAGGCCTTTTGGAAAAGTGGACAAAATTTAAAGGAATATGCAGATTTGCTGCACTGTTTAATCGTACTAGGGTTGCGGGGAGGCAGGAGCTCAGCTGAGTCTGGGTAAAGGCAGGGTACACCCTGAACAGCTTAGCTTGCCAGTCCATCTCAGGGCCAACACATTCACAACCATTCACACTCACACCTAGGCACAATTTGGATCATCCAGTTAGCCTAGTGTGCTTGTCTTTGGGCTGTGGGAAGAAACCAGCGTACCCGGAGGAAACCTACGCTAGCAAAGGGAGTACATGCAAACATGGAAACACCGAGCCCGAGGCAGACTTGCTAACCACCGCGCCACCGTGCCACCCTAAATTAGATTTAAAAATAATTTAAAAGATTAATAGAAAGGGTTTTGTCCAAAAATTAGTTGATTCATATTTTAAAAGGTGGCATTATTTCCATTGCCTAGTAATGAATGAGTTAGAAGGTAAAGTATTTTCTGTCTTATTATTACGAATTCTTTACCGCCAAACGGATTTTAGAACATTCTCTCAGGAATTGGCCAAACTGTGTGAATCGTCTCTTCTGTCCCAGCAGAATCCTTAAATTAGCCTGAGTGCCTTTAGTATTTGGATTCCAGTGACAGTGATAAGTAGCCTGGGGTGTGGGGGTTCTCTTTTCTTTTTTTTTTTTCCTGCAACAGCGTGCAAACAGTCGAAAAAAGCAATAGCATGCGGCATTCAGTAAACCTTCTACCACACAGTTCCACAACAAACCAGTTTGAGCCCCAGTCACTTTGTGCAGTTTCTCTTACAACTGTCAGAATCCAGGCTGGAAGATTGCCTTCTCTTTCCATTTTGTCTATGTTGCCTGTAAATGGATCCCTTGGTTTTGGATTTAAAAAAAGCTTCACAGGAGGCCCTGAATCCATGAAAAGTGACTGATTTCCCTGTAAAACCTGGAGCTGAGTTTGAGTGATGTTTAAATGGCTCAGTAACTCACTCAATCTGTACTTACTATTATATACTGTTCTGTGTGGAACAAGGTTTTACACACCGTCTCTGTATATCCATGCGAGTTTCCTCTGTGTTCTCCGGTTTCCGCCAGGTCTTCCAAAACAAGCTGTAGATTCATTTACTTTCAATTGCCAAACTGCTTAGTCTTATTATGGTTATGGGCAGACACGCACAACATTAACCCTGACACATATAGGGGCAATTTGGAACAGCCAGTTAGCCTGATGTGTAGGTCTTTGGACTGTGGGAGGAAACCGGAGTACCCAGAAGAAACCCAGGCAAGCACGGAGAGAACATGCAAACTCCTCACAGAAATTCCCTCGCCAACCACTATGCAACCATGAAGCCCTACGCTGTAAATTAGATACTAAACTGGCTAAATCACTCCTTGGTGAAAGTGTCTGCATTGTGGCCTGTTGTAGGCCAGCACCTAGGGTGTGTTCCTCCAGATTCCCCTTGATTAGTATGTACGTCGGAGCACCATAACATAAAGACAGGTGCCAGATATGTTTTTGTACATTGAAGCAAAACCTCCCCATCAACCAGAAACTATCACCTGCTGTGAATTGATGAGGATGCCATTATTACAAAAGGTTGCAGTAACTGCATTTTCTTTTAATACCTGAAACGAAACACTAAAGCATCAAGTCAGACTTTCTTAATTAAATATACAGTATCTTATATCCTGCTTTACTGGTCATTAATTGAGGTGTCCTGAAGAATGTTTGAAAATAAGCATAATCTATTCATTTTTTTCCCCATAGACATAATGTGCATAGTTTGAGTTATATAGGCCTCATTGTTGCACAAGCTGGACAGCTTTAGTAAAGTTGGTCAATACCACCAAATAGAACTGTGACTTTATACGCTACCAACTTTGACACAAATTCTTGGGAGACCTTAGCGAAAGACAAAGGCTCTTGGAGATGAGAAATCCAGGAGGGTCTGCAAGGCTTTGAGGAACAACTGCTTCAGTGGGATGAGAATAAAGCCTGGGGAAAGACATGGAGCCAGACAGAAGGACGTCCCACCCCCTACATGTGGGAACAGTGCCAAAACGACTGCCACTCTTGCTTGGGACAGGAGGTGAGACTTCAGGACAACAGCAGACACTTGAGCACTGATCCAGTGGTCCCACTAAGGCATCAGGATGCCTACTATGCTAAAGAAGAAAACCTTGCACCGTTTGAGTTGAATGAGCTGCCTGTAAGCAGGAAAGTTGCCAAGCAGTGGTCGTCTTCAGTCCTCCAGCACATAAGTGTTGTTAAGGATTATGACGCACAGGGTTTGAGAAGAAAATTGTGGTTGTTACTGCAGTCCGCCACTGCAATAGAGCTTAAAAGGGCACACAATTTGTGCAGATGATGATTACAGAGATGGTCTACTCTGCTGGTTTTCTGATGGCTTATTCGTTTATGATTGCAGGCCAGTGGTGAAAATAGGTTGTGTTGCACATGGAAATCTTTCTTTAGCATTGTTTTATTTATTTCCTCCCCCAAGGAAGGCAGACATTAGATGATGATCCTACTGTTCATATGTTAAAAATTGGTTTGTTCATCATGTTTTCCCATTTGTCCTGAGATCTGCCATGGGGTCATGGGGGCTGCTCCAGGAAGCGCTGTTGGAGCAGGCGCTGAAATTCTGGTCTATCGTTTTTATAGCTTGCTGGCGATCAATGCTTAACAATTCCTCCGCCCTTATCCATGTCCTCACGGACGTCCTCTTGTCGAACAGGACCTGTTTCCGAAGGGAGTCGTTCTCTATTCGGCCGACGTGCCCCATGTTCTTACAGCGGCATGACCTTATGTCCAGTTCAAACCACATTTAAAAAAATATGAGATCATGTTGATGCAGACTTGGAGAAAGTCATCAGTCACATTTATTATTTTGTGCTACTGTAACCCTGAAATGTGAATATAGCCTAGGTTAACATAACATAAACTCAGTACATACCTGAAGTTGACACTTCCTCTAACCTTTAAACTTTGGGAAGCTGTTACTGCAGCTATCTTTATTTAGTACATCAGTTTCAGAATGTTGTAAACTTTAGGAGTACTTTGTAAAAAAAAAAAAAAAAAAGTTAAGATTTTTTGGCACAATTTCATCTAAACTTTTGACTCATCAAAGTAGTTAACTTTTGCACTTATAACAGCTAAGCACATACATAGCATTCTTATAATGATGGAAATAAAATATTTTATGTTCTGGCAGGTCTTTCCAACGCTGTTCCTACAAATGTGTTGCACAATTTTGATTGCATTGCCTTCATCCTGAACCAGCTCGATGGGGTCTAAGTCTGGACATTGTGCTGCTATGTTGCACATCCCTGATTTGAAGCCGGCTTTTCTCCACTTACCCTTGTTCCTTTTTGGGTCATTTACTGAACTTGAACTGTTTACACGGCAATAAAACTGAAAAAAGGGTGCGTTCTAAAACTTGTGCCTGGTAGTGTATTGTGATTTGATCCTGTATTAAACTCTGATTTGAAAAATGCTAGCAAATCTTCATGACACCAGGGTTTATGGCCACTCCAGGAGAAATCCGGTAATGAAATGGGGCCACTATTGTATTCCAAAGTAACAATGCAACAATAATAAAAAAAGACAATGACTTATTAACTGAATTCATCACATTAGCTAGCAGTTATTGGTGCGTATTACGTCTGCACTTTTACCAACCCTCTTGTCGCATCTTTTTATTTGGTTTATTTGACCGTATTTGTTTCAGTGCCACTTTTTGCTACATTAATGCTCAGTGGCAGATAACAAAGTGAAAATTGTTCTCGGCTCAATTTCAGAGAGGAAAAGCCTTTAATAATTCATTTGGTTCATTTATAAGATAGAGAATCACCCTTTATTGTGTAATTGAGGGCATCTGCAGGGCACAGTTATTAGGCTGACTCTCTGCATGGGATTTCAGACGTTTGTCAGTGTTCATCAGTGCAATCCATGACGCACACGGGCTTGTTATGGCGCTGGCACACGGGCTTATATAAACACTTGACTGTGTTTATATACGCGACGTACTTGAGCATGTGCAAAATGTTCTTGCTCAAAGCTAGGTAGTTATTCCCAGGCTGTTCCCTATGATGATCGGCGCACCCAGAAACCACCAGAGAATGTGGCAAACCTGTCAAAAATACCCCAGTGACCTGTTCAGATAAATTCTCATCTTTCAGTGTTCTACTCTCATTTATATGCAGTATTATTATGAGGATAATCAGACATGGTTCTTGCAGAGAGCTAGTGAGAGATGGCTTTTATTTACAGTCATGTGCTCAGATAGCATATGTTCTGTATGTAATTATCAGTGAAATACATCAGTGCTGAGATAAAATTAGAAAACAGAAACAGTGTTATACGTAATTGAAGAAAATGATGACTTGGTGATGCTTTGTTTGCCCTTATCCCCGGAAGACTGAGTTTTCCCAAGAACCCAAGGTCATCTATCCAGAAACTCCCTCAGCCCTTTCTTTCCTCTGATTTATGGTTTTCTCAGATTGGTCCTCTTTGGGAGTCTATAGAATCTTTTGGGAATATGATCTATAGGGAAGAGATATTGTACAGAGAGCCAGTCATTATTGCAAAATAAACCCAGGTATTGTGATGTAGGACACACACAAAGCACAGGGACTTTTTTCTGCCACAATAACCAGTTTGCTGTATATGATCCAGCTTATTACATGACTACTTATTAAAAGTCAATAATCTGACACAAAATATTGAATTGAAAAGGTGTTTTCTTGCTTGTGCTAATGGCATGGTTTATAACAACAAAAATAACAGAATGTAGAATTGACCAATCAGACTCAATCATTCAGCTGAACCATGCAATAAGTAAAGAAGGCGGCACCTCAGGACTTGCCGTTATAGAAAAACAATGAGTGAAAATGTTATGTAATGCAGCCATGCATGAATAATGATTAGTGTTGCCACTTTTTGTCCATCTGTGTCATTTAATACGGAACATTTCCACAGCAAGTTCTAACAGCTATAACCTGCTCTATATTTTAATCACTGGCGTTTGTGAGTCTGGTTTGTCTGTGAACAAAATCCTAACCACACCATGCATGAATTTTCACCAAACTTGGTGGGGTCCCTACCCTACCTGAGTCCCAGGGATAATTAGATTTTAGGATGTCAAGGGCAAAGATAAAGGTCAGAGCAAGGTCACGTTTTTGGAGAAAGAGTGCTTCCAATTGACTGCCGATACACATGCTGTTACTATGGAACACTAATAAGAAACCACGTATGGGCTCTCAGATGGCAGTTAACTTTGACCTTGAGTGAGCTTGAAGGTGAAAATGAAGGTCACAGGATTTGAAGCATTTATAAATTCAAAACGAGTGCCAATAGACACTTTTAGGACACCATATATGGACTTTCAAATCAGACAAATACCTTGAGAGGTCAAATCCCAGTTATCTCATAAAACCTTCAAATGAGAGTTTTTTCACTAATTTGGTCATGTCTGTGTTCAAGCAGATGGGTAATTAAAATCAGTACCCATATAGGACCTATTTGCTATGTTATTCATGCTGTGTGGTGGTGGCACGTTTCACTCTGAATGCCAAGTTAATAAGAAAGTCTGAGTTGCCGTGTTAGTGAGAAGCCAAGACATCTCAGTAGCTTTACCACGGAGTGCTACAAAGCACTGAAACTGGAAACTCCTTCCAAAACATGCTGTCGGCAATCAGATCAGCATATTCAAGGATCCAACAGCGCCCTGCTGGTTTGACATGGTTTATTGTGTTCTCTTTTGTCACGTTTTGTTTTAAAGCGTTCCATCAGTGGTGCTTCTGGCTGATATTCCAGGTATTAGTTATTTACAAGGTGTCATTTGTAGTTTAAAGTGACGGGTGGTTTGTAGTGTTTTAAAGGGCTTCTGAATGTCTACACGGGTCCGAGTGCTTGTGTTAAGTTGTTGTCTTTGAACATTTGTGCTTGCTCTTTATTGGTCAATGGGTGAAGCCTTAATCTTGCAGCAGCTCGTTCAACAGCTAGATGCCGGCCTGTGTTCCGCCTTACTTCACTTAAGTAGTTATAGATAATTCCCATCTGTCAAAAGCATTGTAAATTTAAAGTGGTGTTTTAAGTCAGTACAAGCCTTAATGTGACAGTGCATCTTGAGCTGTGGGATTTGTCTCCGTTGCGTGCATGCGTGCTGCTTGCTTGCCTTCACGTCATTGATTAATGAAGGTCTTGCTAACAGAAGACCGAAATTCCTTTTCCTTTACCAAAATGTGGCTTTGGAGCATTTGACAGGAAAATCCTGCTGTAATTTACGCAGTTACTCATTTATGCCATGAGCATGACAGCTAATATCAGATGTTCCTGTACAGTGTTCTGAGAAGAATTTGATGAATTCTAGCTATTTATAAGCGCTGACAAATGTTGTTGTCTTAGTCAGAAATGCAGTCCTTACCTTGCCACCTCAGAAATGCGAAGCGTCTTCAGTGTGTTTACTCGTTTGCTGATATCACCACTTACTGTGCATCAGCTTGATGGCTTGATGAGCACATGAGCTTAGAAAGGAAAAGAATTGGATATTGGGCTTTTTTTTATATTTACTATGTGGAACCAAACAAATCAAACTGAGAAAAACCTAATACACATGACATAGTGTATTGTGTTGCCTCCAACTTAACAACTTGATACATAGCATATATAATTTTTTTATTTATTTATTTTATTTAAAAAAAATACACGTTTTTACATTACATAAACAAAGGAAATGACTCACAAGAGCATTATTTTCATAGTGTTGATTTATGAGTGTTGTGGTTTTATCACCTACACTTTTATGTGTTTTCTATACCAAGTGCACAGAGTCAAAAAGCCATGGTTCACCAGCGGACAAACAATATGATGTAAAAATGTTAATGTAATGAACCAGGTAAACATAAGTATCGGTATCAAGCTTCTGTTTTACTGAGATGACATTGTACAATCCGGGACACTGGATTCAACAAATGAAAATTTTTTGCATTAAGTAAACAGTGCCACAATTGAGTAGATTATAGATTACAACCCGCTGGTTTTTATGTATTTGATCCCCACTGTTCTGTTTGGCCTGCTAGTTATGCGGGGTAAATATAGATATATTGTACTAAATAGGACCTTGAATGTGCCTCGGCACATGAACTGATAGCACCAAGCCACCACCATCTTGGAAGTGTGAAATATGCAAAGAACCACAGAGATTATCTTATCAAGTATATGCGTAGTTGTTTTTATACTTGTACACTTGTTTTTTCTTAATTTTGGGGCACTGATTTTAAAAATGACGTTAGTTTCTTCCAATCGCGTCACGTTTTTATTCTGTGGCATGTGCACCTGTGGTATTGGTGGCTGTCATGCCCATCAGGTTTAGTTGGAAAACTGCCAACTTAAACCTGAATTACATTTTAGAAGGTGTTTGAATAGTCCAGATGCATTTTGTTATATATGTGGAAGCTTTACTGCACCCTCTAAGATGATGAGCATCAGTGACTTTGTGAAGGGAGTCTACTTGGTTTACTTTAAGGTTAAACCGCGAGACCAGGACACTCGTAAGATGGCAGACTACTGATGGGGTATTAAACGAGACGCTCCAGAAATGAAGCACTCCAGAAAATCATATGAAAATGATAAAGGAAGAATGTGTTCTCTGTTGGTGTCAACAGACTAGTGCATGTCAGGGTGTTGTGCTGAAACTGTATAAATTCTTAAAAATCAAATACATTCCTGTGCTGGATTACTTTATGAGCACTTTGTACTAAAATTAGTAAAATTTGATTTCAATATTATGACCTCTGTACATACAGACTTGTACATAATAATCACATAAATGATTTATGGAATTATTTGCTGGAACTTTATTGTCTGTAAATAGGTTAAAATTCTGGGGATTGTAAAGTTATTATATTTTGATACGTACTCATTAAATATGTAGTTATGCTATACAGCAAAAATATGACCTCCTAGCCAAAAACCATTGTGATTTTTGGATTCAGCACCTTCCAATTAGTCAAAAGAAAGTCTCAGATAAAAGTCAGCAAAAGTTGAGTTGTTATACAGTGAACACGTTAACGTGAGAGGCCTAAAAACAAAGCAGTCTAGTGTCTGTGTGCTTAAGCCTTCAGGATATCCATGCTCTGATTCGTACTGCTCTCTGTGTAATCCCAGTGCTAAAAACACTTACAGTGGGATATCTATGGGTGTTAATTCTTGCTAGCGTTCTCCACGGGTGTTAACACTGAACACAGAATTCTGTATTAAACCTGATGTATTTTTTTCCATTGTACTGGTTATGCATGAAAATAATTGGCTTTACTTTGAGTGATTTTTAATAAACCCGACATTGGTGTAATTAATACTGTCGAATACTCGAGTTTTACACTGTGGTAAATTGCAAAGTCTTTGGACAAGATGTAATTCTCAATGTTGGCCTCAATCCAGTGATGAATACAGGACTGTATGACTGCTTTATAAGGCTGGTCTGTTAGTTTAGTGCAGAGAAAACAGTAGCAGATTGAAAGCAAGTTTAGTGTTTAAACTTCATGTCCCGAAATATCTTTCAGTTCAAATTATAATGCATAATTGGATCTGTTTGAAGACAGACCTACAACCCACATTTCTCTGGCTAACAAAAGACACCACACTTATTTCATTTCTTCTGCACTAATGATCCATCAGTGGAATTAATGGAAACGAGTGAGCAAATTGGAAACGAGCTGCTCACTAGTACGAGGATGATCCGATTACATGTTGAAACATTGTGTTTTGGTTTTTTTTGTTTTTTGCTAACAGTGACTTTTAATTGCTAATGCTACTTTGTCCTTGGTATTTCTCTTTACCGCCCTAAACTCCCCCTCCACCAACACCACAGCTTGATTGGTGGCCATGTTTCTGAGTCCCTGGTGGTCAGAGAATGTAAGCTGTCAGGCTGTCTGTTTGAATGATCGTGAAAGGGGTAGTGGTGTGTGTGTGTCTCTCTCTCTCTCTCTCGCTTGCTCGCCCTCTCTCGCCCTCTCTCTCTCTCTCTCTCTCTCTCTCTCTCTCTCTCTCTCTCTCTCTCTCTCTCTCTCACTCAGACTGACCTCTCTTCCATCTGGATTGTTGATCAGTAAGAGGAAGCCCAAAGCCTCCAAGCCACTATAAATAGGCTTCTGTCTGTCTGTGTCACGCTCTCGCTCTCCCCTCCTCCTCTTTTTTAGAGCTCAAGGGACAGCCAACTCCCTGATTATGCAGTGCCTTTGCTTCCCTGGCACTTGAGTTCAGCTCTGTCGAGCCATGCTGCTCTGCTGCACTACAGATAAAGCTTGACTAAAGCACTAGAACTGGATTCCATGCATCTAACACTGTGTAAAGCATAGGCATTTTGTCTCGTGGGTGAACAAGTAATGTCCCTGGTCGTTCTGTATAATCACAAATAGTGTCGAGTTTTCAAGAATTATATAGTGAGTAGATTTTTTTTTGTGAGTGCAGAGGGAAAAGAACAGGGGAAAAAAAAGCAAATAACCTTTTCAAGGCTGTGGTGGACCGATATAATAGGCAGCCTAATACAGCACTCACATAAGAGAGCTTTCAGTGTGTGCATGCTGCTGTGTATGGAATTGAGGCCATGTAGGAGTTTGAAGCAGAAAGCATCAGGAGGGCAGTGTAGTGTGTAGAGGTGGGAGGTTTGTGCTGGGATTTCTCCGAGGAATAGAACAAGTATAACAGAACAATCAGCAATGTCGGGGCACTGCGGTGATCACGTGATCACGTTCTGTTCTGTTTAACCTTGTGATTGTGAGTAAGATAATTCTTTTATAGAACAAGTTTACAAATAAAAATTAAGTTGGGATCAGTGGAGCGCTCTGATTGGTTCCTCTAGTAGAATATCAGCTCATCTACCATAAGAAAAACAATATGGCGGAGTGATTTGTCAACGTAAGTTGAAGTACATTTTTACTTGAAAACAAAACTACAAGAATATTTTAATGAAAGTATTTTATATACATAACTATATTTTTACTTAATTTAAATATTCCCAAAAATTATTATTGAGTTTTTCACCAAATAAATTGTGAATGTCGGCTCTTGCTCTCAGTTTGAACGTTTATTTATGTTTGTTTACTTCATCTTCATCTTCTTTTGCTTAATCCGGGGTTGGGTCGCGGGGGCAGCAGCCTAAGCAATGAGGTCCGGACGTCCCTCTCCCCAGCATCTTCCTCCAGCTCTTCCGGGGGGGGACACCGAGGCGTTCCCAGACCAGCCAAGAGATATAGTCCATCCAGCGTGTTCTGGGTCGACCCCGGGGTCTCTTTCCGGTTGGACATACTGGAAACACCACACCAGGGAGGCGTTCTAATCAGATTCCCGAGCCACGTCAACTGGCTCCTCTCAACGCGGAGGGGCAGGGGTTCTACTCCGAGCTCCTCCCGGATGACTGAACTTCTCACCCTATCTCTAAGGGAGAGACCTGCCACCCTGTGAATCTGTACCACCCTGTGAGTTCGCGATCTTGTTCTTTCGGTCACTACCCAAAGCTTGTGACCATAGGTGAGAGTAGGAATATAAATTGACTGGTAAATTGAGAGCTTTGCCTTCCGGCTGAGCTCCCTCTTCACCACAACGGACCGGTTCAAGCTCCGCTTTACA
>JAQMYF010000007.1:8253811-8265368 GCA_030014195.1 Neosilurus mollespiculum
CACACACACACACACATGCACACACAGGTGAAAGTTTATTTATTTCAGTAATTCAACTTAAAAGGTGAAACTAATATATTATATAGACTCTTTGCATGCAAAGTAAAATATTTCAAGCCTTTATTTGTTATTATTTTGGTGATTATGGCTTACAGCCCCATAGTCCAAAACCCCAAATCCAAAATATCAGAAAATTAGAATATCGTGAAAAGGTTCAATACTGTAGCTCAAGGTGTCACACACCAATCAGCTAATTAATCCCAAACACCTGCAAAGGGGTTCTGAGCTGTTAAATGGTCTCTCAGTCTGGTTCAGTAGAATTCACGATCATGGGGAAGCCTGGTGACCTGACAGTTGCATAGGAAAGGCTGTACACTTGGGGCAATTGTTGTGTGTTCTCAAAAATTCGCATTTGGTGGAAATGAGCCCAAGTTTTCATATTTTTTCTCTATTGGACCATAAAAATGTTACATTTATTGCACAATTAAATTCCAGATTCAGTGTTGAGCTCTTCAACCAATCATACATCTTGTTTCTCTTTATTAGAGATGAAGCCACGTATTGTCGATAACAGCGGCTCATTTAGATGAGTTTTAGATTAGTAGGATAAAAGCAGGAAGAAAGATGTGAAGGACAGCAGACGTGCTTTATGTTCCAGCTGTGAGTTTTTGCTGAGGAAATGGAAATGTTGTAAGCAGTCTTGCGTGTAATGACTAATAACACTGATGTTCACACAGACCACCTCCAGTGTTAGTGTCTGATAGTGGAGGTACTTGAGGTAATTGACATTGAGGAACAGTCTTTAATAGAGGTTGGGATCACAGGATTATCAACAATACAAGATGGCTCACAGTGCAAGGTGTTTCCAAGCACTAGTCGGAATCTTAGGATGTGAATAAGTATGATACTATTAACATTAAGTGGTTGGCACTTGTTATTTTTAGATGAAGTATGTGAACACATAAAAAAATTATATATTAGGATATTATATCTGTAAAAAGAAAATGAGTTAATGAGGATGGCTCGCCCTTCCCTGAATCCTCAGGGTCATGTAGTGAGTTGCTATTTTATTGTGATGTTCCAAAAACAATCCAGCGATATCCTAGGCCATAGCTCTTCAATTGTAACGTAAAATCAAAAACACTTTGTTAAAGTATGATATTGTGACCATTCCCTCTCCCGAAAAATTAGGGCTTATTTCCACCAAATGCGAATTTTTGGGAGCATGTGGCATCCTTAAAAAATTAAAACTACCCTAAGCGTACAGCCTTTCCCCCGCCACACTGAGGGTGCTTTCAGTTGAAAGTAGTTATAATTTTTTATTGTGCAGTGCTGTGAGGGACCTCTATGAAAGGATAAAGTGTATCGCATATAAAACTTCCACGTCTTACCTATGGATGAAGGTGAAGTTTAAGTTGTTTTCCAAAGGGGTTGCTAGTAATGAATGTGCTGCAGCATGTGAAAACAGAGCTCAGACAGGCACAGATGATGAGGTTGGAGGTGAAAAGACACATAACTAACAGTAATTGTGGCTCAGTGCAGCAAGCTGAGTGTGCCGAGAGGTAGCATAGTACCAGCCATGTGTGTTCAAAATGCAGTGGCAAATTTAATAACAGATTGGATCCTGGGAAGCGTAATCCCACTCCTGTTATCTTAAATTATTATATTAAATGCTAAAATAATAGTAGTTTGAAAGGAAAGCAGGTTTTATGTTTGGTTTAACAAAAGTGTAGGCTAATCTTTGAAAAAGTGAATATGTGCATGCTGTTCTAACTATATGTGAATTTTTATGATCTTGTGATGAGTAGTTTGGAATTAATAGATAAGTGAAAATGCGTTTTAGCTTGTGGTGACAAAAATTACCTGAAAATTAGTCTTGTTTTGAAATTTTGGTAGCTGTGAAATCGGCAATAATTTTCATATCTTGCTGAATTTTTTGAAGCTTTCTTCATGATTTCGGTACAAATATATGTACTTTTGAGGAAAATCTGAGTCTAGGTGGGAGGGTTTTCTGAAAATGATGATTTGACACTGAGTGACTCGTAATAGTGTTTTTAATTCCAAGTTTTTTTGTATGTCTGAGCTGCTCAGATCACTTTAAACGCTGTCAACTTTTACCCCCTTGTTTTGCCTTTTAAGGAGCTGAACAGGAAATCTGACGTCTGTTATTGAGGAATTTTTATCTCTTTATCTTCTCACTATTCACTTCACTTCCCTTCCCTCCCAAGCTTCCCCTGCTCCTGAAACCGACCGTGATTCCTATAGCAATAAAATACTGCTCTTGTGGATTGAGGCAAAATTTCGACATGAGGCGTGGAGGAAATAGGTGGAGCAACATTGTACAAAAGGAAGGAATAAAAAGGCATTCTGTTTTTTTTTTTGTTTGTTTTTTTTTTTGCTTTAGTCTGTTTGTATTAGGTGATTTATTGTCTCTCACGTGTGTTTACATTTTTAGGTTGCCAATTGACTCCCAATTAGGAAAGTTAGATTGGTATTTTAGGACATGGTCCCTTTCTCTGGCTTTGTAGCCCGGGAGCGATTGCTGTTGTCATGACGACCGAATTATTAGTCTCATGTTGTCTGTGAGCTGGAAAATTGCTTTTCTCTTTCACTTTGTGTTGATGGTGTGAAGTGGTGGGATTACAGTAACAGCAGTGATATTCTCCGTGCAGTGGAAACTCAGTTGTCATGCTTCTCCTCTTAACACTTACAGAATGCAAAGCTTTTTACAAATGAAACCTTTTTTAATAATTCATTGGGTTCATTGTCCCATAGCCTGATAGCCATATACTGCATTCCTTGTGGTTGCTTTGCACAAAGCCTCCTTTGTCAAAGAGAGGTGTAGGATGTCCTGTAGGCAGGAGCAGGATGTGACAAGGTGTTAAAACAAGTTCAATTCTTCTAGTAATAAGCAGTCAGTCAGCTAGAGCGCACTGGCACAGACCATTCCACTTGCTTCGCTGTAGAAGACGGGACTGACACTTCATCTTGTTTATCAGGAAGTCTGAGTACACCCGGCAACAAATCTCTAACAGTGTCATTGATGTCGCGTGCATATTGTCCGGCAGTAGTAAACATATTGAAATAAAATGGGTACATGCAGAGAAATGCTCGGAAGAAAATATGCCTTAAAGCAGGTAAAAGTTTCTGAATGTAAAACTATTTGACTATGAAGAGAAATAAACAGAAATCAGGTAATCAGTCATTATATGGTTTGAAGACTCTTTGCTTTTAAAATAGTACATCAAGGGGTTCATCAAGGGGTCTTTGCTTTTAAAATAGTACATCAAGGGTATAATCAAGGGGTTGTTCCTAATTTGAGGCTATTTGGAAGTGATTATCTGGCCAAAGGGGTCACTGCCATCCCAATTTAGAGTCTGAAATATGATGCATTTGATATTTTTAAAGTCGTTTATCAATAGCATTTATTTGCAGAAGGAAAGGTGGAAATTACTGAGGTTTATGGTTTATTTTTACATTTTTAATTAATTCAAACACTATCCCGATTTTGCAGGGTGCATGATGTCTATTACGGGAAGTGAGTGGCTGTTGCATGAATCAAAACGACAAACAAAAAAGGATTAATAAAGCACAAATATCTAGTTTTCTTTTATCATTTAAATAGACATCTAGAAGTTGGGGCAAGTAAAGGGTTCAGTGACTTTTTGCACAGTATTATAGGTGTACCGGAACAAGCAGGAACATGGAAACACTGATTCTGAGAAGAACAAAACAAAAATCTATCTTTCATATAACACTCCTACTTACTGCACGGTTACACATAATTCAAATATAATCATTTATAAGGTGCAGTGTTCTGTCCTGACATGTCCGTAGGTACAATGTACCTGAAATATTGGCCACTGGCATTGTTAAAGACGCAAACATCATGTACTACATTAGAAACTCTGTTATCATGTACTTATTTGTAGAGGTGGAAGATATGGCGAGCTTAGGTATGTCTCCCAGATCTGGTTTTGCAGAAAGAATGTGTGTGGCGTAATATTAAACACGTTTATTCCATTGCGCTGAAAAAGCTGAGATATGAAACCCCACAGTTTTTCATTCAAACCAGATTTTACTATTCGCGAGTCCAGCTTGCGTTCTCACTGACAGAAACGCAAGCAACCCAATAATAACAAAGATTAGGCAATTCCTTAGTTTATGTTTCCTTCGTGATTTGTTTAGTAATGCTGAAACATTGCTGATAATGTGGAGTCGGCGCAGTTAGTATGGAACAGCTGGATTTCACACAACGACATTGTGCCAAAGGTTGTTTGCAAAGTATGCAAATGTAAGATTGGCAGATCAAGAAAACAAGGCAAATTTGTTTAACCACCCAGAAAGTACCCCGGAAGAATGTGTGTTGAAATGCAGACGATGCAGGGAGGTGCGTATGATCAGCTCCACAGCTAGAACCTGTGCTGAAGCGAACAGATGTGTTTGAAAAAGGTCTAGTAATGAGAAAACATGTAAGCACTGGAAAGCCATCTCTGAAGCTGTTATAGTTTCCCTGGATAAGGAAGTAATACTCACCAGTACAATCCAATATTACATGTTCAATAGAGCAAATAGGTCAGTAAAGGAGGTTCCCGGGGTATGCGAGGCTTTTGGACATATCCCAAAGGAGAGGTATGCAGAGTCTTTCTCGAGATATTGCTTGGAAACAGTCACCTAAGGCCTAATGCTTACTAATTCGAATTTTAAGCACCTCCTACAAGTAGCTAATCCTCATTATAACGTTCCGAACCAAAATTACCAGAAACATTTGAACATGTTTCATTTAAAAATGTGAATAGTAAAAATAAGTTCAAAACTCATTAGACAGACTTTTTTTTTTTTTTAATAGTTCACGCTTTTTCAGTAAGTGCATTTTATTTGGAAAGGTTTTGTGCTCTAAAGGATCGCTGTTCTTTCTTTCCTTATGCAGCTCTGTTTTCATCAGTTCATATTAGTTTGGTTGCTCCGCTGAGCAACTATATCTTAAAAAGTGACGTTCAAAGTGCTTCTGGTAACAATAGCCGCTGTCCCAGTGTCGTGCTGGGGCAAGTCAGTGCTGTCTCAAAGCTACCTGAGGCTTGTGGCCTGGAACTTTAATCCTCGAGCTAAAACTTAATTAGCATTTCTATTATCGCTGCTATTAGTTTAAGGCCAGCTGAAACAGTTCAGCGTTTGACAAATGTTCAGTTAATTTATTTTTGCTGTATTGCTGAAACAATAATGTTAAAAAAAAAATAAATCACAGACTAAAATATTCTTAACCCCGCCTTTCACCTTGACACTGCCTTAATCACCATGGCCAGATGAGGCCAACTGGTTACTCATTGGGCCATTTTCCCCTAGGCTTCTAACCTCGACGTAGCTACGCGGATGTGTGATTAAGCCTGGAAGTGACCATAGACATGGCAACAGCTTTGGCTAACCTGAGCCTGGCTTTGGTTGAATATTAGAATCACAGTTATTGAGGATCGTGATTCAGCCTGATAAGAAATCTGATTTGATATTTTTTTTGTTCCGTCACCCAGTTTTGTATTATTAAAGTTACCTAGCTCAGCATGCGTAATTAGATAATTGGCTAGCTACCCCTTTTTAGATTAGTTTCCAGGAAAGCAAATCATGTGGCTGGGCAGCACCTCCTCCCTTGGGCTTGTAGTTGACTATTTCATTGGCAAATAAATGCATGATTTGTCAACCAGTTCTACATCTCTGGATAGTCAGTGAATGTTCTCTTCCACCTTGTGTTCGTCCTTGAATGTTGTTACTGAGCCAGGATAAAGGGGTCTCTTTAATATTGTCCTGTTAGTGTTTGGGTCTCTGCTGGTTTTTACACTGAGGTCAAATATAACAAAGTAGCCTTGACTGTGTCCTCAGCGAACTTGAGCACCCACTCACCGCCGCCCTCCCAAAATCACCACTACACACTTGTCCTCCTCTTTCACTCTCTCGCTCTTTCTTTCTTTTGTATATGAAAAGCAGAATGTAGCCCATGAATGTGTGTAGCCCATTATTGAAACGTCAGCCACAGAGCTGCTCTAGTAACTAATAGGTTTCTGCCCTTCGGCACTTTTCTGTTTTGCCTTAACACACTCCCTTGGCTTTTGTTTTTGTAAGAAAATGTGGTTTCCTCCAATGCCTGCCCCTTCGTCTCTCTTTCTCTTTCAGTGGTAGATATGTTAGTAATGTTGTTCGGATTTTGAAGTAGAGGTAACTAGCATTTTTTGGCATTGATAAAAAACAAAACAAGGACAAGAATGTGAGATATTTCATAAGTTTAAAGCCTAATCGTGGACCTCTCCTGTAAAACATATCCCACAATAATGTTGGTTTCATCTCTTTGGAATTCCTGTGTTTGAGTTTGTGAGGGTCAGTTTGAAATCGCCGTGCTTTAGAGAAGCTAATTTCAAACTGGAAAGAGAAAAGAACGCTTTCTGTAAACAAAAAACGAAGTTCTGAAAAACCACTTCAAAGCCACTGAACATCCTCCAGTGCAGTTTTGTTGTAGCTCATGCCAGACAGCTAAAGGAAACTACTGTGAGATCAACTGCGAAACCACACTCTATGGAGATTTCAACAGCAACGGATGAGCAAGTTTGTTAGTTTGAACTAGAAGTGATGTGCATTACAGTGAAGTCTGTGATAAAAGCCTGCAGCTCTCGGAAGCACCCAGCCAGCAGAAATAAACCAGGGTTGAGTGGCCCAGTCAGAATCCAAACCATAATCCCTTTGAGAACCCATGACAACAGCTTGGTAATACCATTTGTTGAAGGCCTCAGCCAGTCTGGATTTTTTTTTTTTATCGTTGTTGTTGTTGCAGTGAACCTTGCGGTTTATCCTGAAGGATCACTGTTTGCAACAGCTGCCTGAAGAGATTTAAGGAAAATTTAACTCGAAAGGATAGGCATTTAATAAAAAATAATATAATGATTCAAGCACTGCCTAAAAGCGGAGCTCCCCATGAGATTTTTTGTGTGCTGTGTTTCTTTTCTGTTCATAAATAATTAATTATTCTGTCGAAGTTTGTTTTAAAATTTTAAGCCATGTGCTTTGGAAAAACCAGTAGAAGCATTACTAAACATACTCAGTAAAACAGTTCTAATTCATCATTTGGTGGTGGTTGTTGCTTCAGTTAGAACAAAAAATAAATAAATAAATCTCTGTCTTTTTATAAATTCCTAGATGTCAGCATGAATCAAGTACCTGCCAAAGAGCAAACAGCCAATCAGCACTGTGATGCATAACAGCCAATCAGCACTGTGATGCATAACAGCCAATCAGCACTGTGATGCATAACAGCCAATCAGCACAGTGATGCATAACAGTCAGTGCTCATCGTGATGCCTAACGCCCAATCAGCATCGTGACACCTAATGTCCAATCAGCATCGTTATACATTACGTCCAAATCAGCATTGCAGTTTATAACAGCCAGTCATATGGACACCACGTGGACGTACCGTGGAAGCCATCCAAAATTAAGCTGATGGTTTCTTAAGTATGGTGCTTCACCGGGACATTTTTAAAAATCTTTTTATTGGGAAATTATTCGCACATTCACAATTTCTTAATCAAATACATAAAATGGCTTTGTGTGTAAGACCAAAGCATGTGTGAGAATAGAAACAGTGTCGCAGAGGTTCTTTTCAGTTGGTCTCCAGATTAGCCTCCGAGCCTCTGTTGGTTTGCAGAGAGCAGACTTGTGGTTGCTAGCAACAGAGCGCAGGTGTTAGTGAGGTTGCCACTCCTTACTTCCTGCTAGACTTTTCATTTTCCATGCTTTACACTCTCACCACCCTCCCTCCCTCCTGCTCTCTCTCTCTCTCTCTCTCTCTCTCTCTCTCTCTTTCTCTTTCTTTTTCGCTCTTTCTCACTCACTCACTCACACACACACACACACACACACACACCTCATACCCAGTCAAAAGTGAGCAGTTATTATAATCTCGGCAGTGGAGGGAGGCACCACCTTCTGTTGTGCATTCACCTTTTGTTCGTTTCGTCCCTCGGATCCAGGGACGTCTCTCTCTTCAGGTAAACGTCGGGTTGGATATGTAAATGTGTGCATTTGTAGTACCTGAGTCCAGTAGCACTAATAGCATTGTTTAAGCCTGATAAATGACTTCCATCTAAGATCTGGTTTCTTTGTGATATCAGGACGTGTGGCTCTCGCTTTCGTCTCAGCAGCAGGTGACTGGATTCCCTGCAGCTGTTCTGCAGGGTAGGGGAAGCTTTGGGAAACACCCTGCTGAGAAAGCCAGCCCCTCCCCCTCTCCCCCATCCTCCCCTCCTCCCAACCCCCTGTTTCCCATAAGGCCCTTCGGTTGGCCTTGCATACTTAATTCTGCAGCTGAACAATAGTGAGCCAAAGTCACAGGCTGCCAAAGAGTGTTTGGCACTGAACTTATCATTGGCTCATAATTTAATTTAGCAGGGCAGGGACTAATCTGTAACGTGTATTAAATTTTAAGCTTGTGCTTTAATCCATAATGATCTACTGTTTGTAAAATGAGGGAAGCTCCCCCTTGCCTTATTTGACTTTCTTTTTTACAATGTTGCTTCCAGATCTGATGTCGTCAAAGAGTTTTATATTCATTGACTGCATTCTGTGGTTATGAACTGAGTACGACACTAGCACTCATTCTGAGATGACTTCTTGCACACCCATTCTGCATGTTTAAGTTGATGTTATTCGGTGACTCTGTGGTATGTAAATTACCTAGACGGGCTCTTCCTGCCCACCGCTTTTCTGTTCACCTGTTTACCCATGTGGCTCTCGTCTGCCACGGCAGGCTCTCCCACGCTTTTACATCGCGCGAGCACTCACTCGGTAATGACTGAAAGCCGGCAGCGGGTGAGCCTCATACAAAGGCCACTTCCACTCTTCGTCTTGACAAGACCCTAACAGGAAATCTGCAGGGATCCGGTGCCTGCGAGAAGTCAGGTGGAAAATTTTCTCCTTTTTTTTTTTTTTTTTTTACATTTTGTATTTTTTCACAAGCTGCCGTGCTACAATGAGAGCAGTCCTTTTCAAATGCGAAAGGTGAGCCGGCTCACTCAAATCAGCGATCATTTTGCATCTTGAATGACTGGCGCTTGGCAGCTCTGCCGCTTTCAAGAGAGGAAGCCATGTGTACTTGTGGTGATCTTTATGTAAGAGCGAGACAGTCACTTTGCAACCCATACGGTGGCTTTTAAAAAGAAAAAAACATGCTCTGCCCATTTAATGAGAGTTGTTGTGAATAATAGGGCTGTTTTTGAATGTAGGTTACGACGTGGAGGATGAAAGCGAAGAGGCCTGACCTTATTTGCTCACTATCCATTATACATAAGTTGTGGTTCCTTTTTGTCCCCGTCCCCCCCCGCTCCTAGCTTTTCCTCATGTTGTTTATCGCACATATAAAGGTTCCTTGATGAATTTATTTGGCTCATGTATGTACTATTTCCTAGCTATTTTCCCCTGAGGTGTTGCTTTTAGCATCAGTGGGGGGTTTCCGATGTGTTCTAGAGCGTATTTATTCTCTGCTGTAAGACCGAAATCAAAAGACTTGGGTTGCAGAAGGCTTGTGGTTAACAGTCATGTAATCTTTGTGACAGTTGTGTGGTTGTGTTTGTGTGTATGTGCGCGATTGCTTGCTTGCTGCGCTGATATTGCAGCATGTCGCTTAGTAGTCTGGCATGAATTGCATGCTGTTCGACCTGCCTTTCCAACCGTCAGACTCGGGGGTTTGGCATCTCCACACCTACCAATTTAGCACCTCAAATGTGGTCAGCAGGCCAGCCTCGAGAGGCCAGGCTAAACTCAAATTACAGAGAGCTTTTGGTTTCCATGAATCAGATTTTCAGTGACTCCTGCTCTCTAATTATAGGTCAGGGCCGTTTGTTGCCCGATTTGTTTTATGACTTGGAGGTATTGCTAGATTCTGGTCGGTAGCCAGCTCAAGCTTAACACACGAGACTACTGACAAAAGCAAGAATGCAATCTCTTGCTGTGTCCATCAATTTCATGCCTGGGTTTAAAAAAAGAAAAGAAAAAAAACCCAAAACATTATTATGGATTTAAGCTTGCAGTTGCTTTTTCTTTTCTTTTTTTTTTTTTTAATGATTTCGGCTCTTTAGACTTGCGCAGGGTTGATTTGAGCGGTGTTACTCCAGCATTTCATTGTGCCTCTGACCTCAGAAAACCTTTGCACTGAGTCAGCCTGATTGCAATATTTATCCCATTTCGTTTCGTAATGTTGCCGGATCACTTTGTGTACCTTACACCTTGTGCATTTTCTTTATTTAATCAGTGAAAATCAGGACTGGGGAAAGAAAGCCCCAGCCTAGAGCTGTATGTTTTGGCTAGCTTTGCAAAAGGGTTTCTGTTTAATGGCCAAATATGTGGTTTTCTCTGTTCTCTGTTTGTTTTCCACCAGTCATTTTCCTTTCAGACACTGTTTTCTCATGTGCTGGAATGTTGGAAGGAAAGCTAAGCAACGACTCTGCTGAATTTATCCTCGCAGTCAACCTCGATGGCATTTATTCCTGTTCAGGATGCGAGTTTGACGGGAGGATGTTCCAAGCCTTTCACACACTTTTTGCACTTTCTTCTCTCTGAGGGTTGGGCGTTTTTTTTTGTTTCCCTTCAGCTTTTAAAACTCCTCAGTGTGTGTTGTTTACGTGCTTCAGATTAATGATGTTAACCTGAAAGAGTGGGTAGAGTGTAGTCTTTCTAAACATAGCATGACATTAGTTAAACTCTGTCAACACCGTTGGGGTTAGGTTAAAGAGCCTCTCTTGACTGATGGAGATCCACTTTGCGTGAGCATGTCTGCTATTCTACTAAATCTTGTGGTTATTTTAAGGGCTGCCAACGAGACCCTTTTCGAGATAGAAGACGGTGCTTAATAAGAATCGTTACTCTGCATCATGGCGGAGAATGATGGAGTCTTTAGTTTGAATTGGAATGGCATCATGTCTGGGAAACAGCTGTACCCTGCTTTGCATTTGCATCTGTAGTAAACACTACAACTGGGTTTTTTTTGTTTTTTTTTTAAATAAAATCTATGTCGTTATTAGTGTGTGTATACTTATTTACACCAAATGCTTTATTTGTCTTTTGCCATCACATTTTTTTAATATCGCTGAAAATTCATGAGACGAGAGAGTTCCTGATAGCACTTGTGTTATAAAACTACAAAACAGTTATTCCCCGAGCTGAAGTACTTCAGGCTCAGTGGTGTTTTTATTTATCAATTTTTTTTAGCTATTGTCTTGTTCTTGTTGATATTTATACTCTGACTTTTCTTGGTCTTGGCCATCAATTGCACCAAATATTATATATAATAGTTGGTCTTGACTAAGTACAGCTGCCTTTAAAGATGTTTAATTTAGTTTTTCTCAAGTAACACTGCCTTCAGAAAATGACTGGTTTAATTAAGTTAAAATCCATTTAGAAATGCTTTGGACTCGAACTTCTTTAGGCTCGGTCTTGACCTGGACTTCAACTTCTTTAGGCTCGGTCTTGACCTGGACTTCAACTTCTTTAGGCTCGGTCTTGACCTGGACTTCAACTTCTTTAG
>JAQMYF010000007.1:8270359-8299895 GCA_030014195.1 Neosilurus mollespiculum
ATATATATATATACATACACACACTCACACACACCCACACACACACACAATATTGTTTAGTCTATATACCTGTCACACCTAGGTTTTCTAGATTCATGTCGCACAGTGTGATTTGTAATGGTCTTACATGTTTGCTGAAATGTACATGTTCGCACAGTCTGTAGAAAGCTGCACACTCAACCTGCAAAAGTTATTGTGGTAAATAGGTGTTGACAGATTTTGTGCTGCTGAGCATATTTCAAAAATTACCCTGAAAATACTAAAGGTTACCTTGTAAAACCTCATCACATCACACGTAATCACAAAGTGCCAGATTGTGATTGATGTTTTATAATTCAGTGAATTTCCCCACATTCCAAGCTCAAGACTGTGCAGAAGCTTATGCTAGTCCAACCATGTGATGGAGTATTTTATGTAAATGAAATATGATTTCCCATCTATGATTCATGCTGTCAGTTGACAGTGTGTTTCTACATGTAAAGCCTCAAGCCAAACAAGGTAAACCCTGCTGGATTGTACTAAAGCTAAAAAAGAGTAGTCATTCGTTGTTTTCTTGAATGATTTATTCTTGCATTTTTTGCAAAGCTCAAGAAGTTACTTACGCTGGCTACTGGTAAAGTTTTTCATCGGTGCAGATTATAATCCAGCTAAGCCATCTTTTGACTTCGAATGTCAGTTGTTTGAAAATCTTAATTGTATGTTAACCACAAAGCTGGGTTTGGAGAGCCAGGGTGTGGACCAAGTACAGGGCCAGTGTATGCAAGCTTGGCGAAACCAAGACTGCTTGAAGAAAAACTAGCTCTGAACCACTAATGGTGTGTTTAAAACCACAAAAGAGAAACTGAGCCAGGAAGCGGACTTTGTTTTTATTGAACACTGCTGTCGCTCCCGCTATGGTTCTGTATTAATTTAGGTCTTGTTTCCAGTGCCTGTTCTCCAGCTGCACCTCCCTGCACTGCCTTTGGCCCTGCATCTCTTAAACATAAAGTGAGCTTGGGTTGTGGTGGTGTGTCCCTTCCAGAACACACTTGCTTACGGTTAGTGTTTGGTGGTCTTGCCTTAGAGTTGTAAGCATTGGTTTTTGGTTTGGAACAGCTCGCTCAATGGTAGGAAGGCACCATGCTTTTGATTGTAGGAGGTCTGTGTTGTTACTGTTCGCAGGTCCATTTTTCCTGGCTATTAAATGTAGCATATCACATAACTGCTAAATGTGTTCAGCAGCTCCATGCAATTTTTATGCCTTTCCTGGTACCAAGTATTTTATGTGACCTTTCAATGCCCTGTAATATTGAAACCGCTTGAAAAAGTGCTTGTGCAAACATTACTTCATGGAAATGTGCCAAGAGACAGGTATTTGGGTGCAGCACTGTTGGTCTAGTTCCCTGTCTGATGCCTTTTTGTCCTCCCATAATCTTTGTGATGCATTCAAATATTCGGAATGTATACTGCTACACTTAAGCAATGTCATATACACCAAATATCAAATTAATTCTATTTTGTGACACACCGTATGCTTCGGTTTGCTTACAAAACTGCCAGCAAGACAGATGCATTCTAACAGTTCTTTTAAAAAAAAAACAGCTTTTACTTTGATTTAATGTGCAGAAAAAGAACTTGGTTGCATTTTGCACCGCATTACAATATAACACAGTATCTTTCATCGATATCTGCAGAATATAATTCCCTCATCACTTACTGTTTTGTCTGTGTGAACAGCAGTATGTTAAGGCTGGTTGGTTTGTACTTGTGGATGAAGATCATTTTTAGGTGCCGTATATGTATCTTTTGTATCACCAACCCTGTTCCTGGAGATCTACCTGCATGAAGACTTTGGCTCCAACCGTAATCACGCCCACCTGACCATCAAATCATAGACTTAAGAAGTTTGTGATCAGCTAAAACAGGTGTGTTAGCTTTTGGTTGGAGATAAAACCTGCAGGAAGGTAGGTCTCCTGGAACCGCGTTGGTGGCTACCGCTGTAGCCAAAGCAAGTGGTGTATACCATTATAAGCATGGAAATATGTTTGCTGGTGTGTCTGCATGCGTCTGCAATAACACTCCCAAAACACTGGATGGTGATGGGAATGAGAAAGGCTTAGGCTATATACTGCTACACTGTATCTACAGCATAGATTTTATCCTAAATCCAAGCCAATTTTATGCTTCAGACAAATGTGAGCCCTAGATTAAAAACATTAATTTCTCCACGATCTTACTCATCATTAGCCGGATGCCTAAAACCACATCCCTAACAATACCTATTGACTGACACATTGCCTACATCAGTGTACACGTGTCAAATGAGGAAAGACAATGGAACAGTGTTTTTACACCTCGTATGCATATAAATGCTTCCCAGAGGCCTTATAAATGCTCTAACTCTTTGCAGTGATAGAAAGTTACCTGTTTGGGATATGATGTTAAAAACTGGAAGTACATTTAAGATCCAGTTTTTCTAAGAATCACCCCCTCTGATTCCTATCATTTTTTGTGGGGGTAGATATATTGTAAAAACTGACAGAAATCACGTTTTTTGTTTTTGTTTTTTTGGGGTTTTTGGTTTTTTTTTTACATTTTTTAAATAAATCTCTTTAAACCCTTTGAAACACTCTTAAGGTGAGGGGTCGTGAGGACCAAAATAAAAATAGGTTTTTGACTTTGATTACCATCGTGCGCTCTCATTCAGCCACCATTTCATGGTGTATGAATGTATCAGATAGTGTCTTTCAAAAATTTTGGTATTTTCAAGGTTCTTATAGGTGGCTCCTCAAATCAAGACTTTTTTGGGCTGCATTCGGGGATCTCCAGCGGCTTGCGCCCTGGTTAAGCCTGGCTTATTCTTGCATATTTAGACTTGTGGGGACCTTTACTTTCCAAATATGCATGAATGGCAGTCTCTTAGTTTGGGTGCTTTTGTATGGGGTGCTTTTTGTGACGAAAATGCAGTTTTGGTACATTTTCATCAGGCCACAACTCAGTGCGCTCTCTATAGAATTAAATAAAACTACTTATATAATGTTCCTCTATATCTCTACTTTCTGTGATGATAATATCCAGAATGCCTTCACCTGGATCTCTGGCTCGTAAAGAGTTAATGATGCAAAAAGCCTTTCTGACATTATAATTATATCTCAACTTTGAAAATACCAACATTTTTAAAAAGACACTCCCTGATACATTCGTATACCAAGAAATCACGGAGGCTGAATGAGGGCGCACAGAGATAATCTGAGTCAAAAAACAATTTTTTTAGTGTTTTTTTTTTTTTTTTTTTTTTTTTTCCCCCCCTCAATTTTGGCCCTCTGGACCCTTCCCCTTAGGAGGGCCATGATTTTTTTCCTGAAGGGTTTCGGAGATAAACGTGATTGCTGTCAATTTTTACAATATGTCTACCCCCACCAAAAATTTAGTTGGAATCTAAAGATGATGATGATGCACCGCGCGAAGTATTTATATTTTATATTTCTAAACAAATATTTATCAAAGATGATGCAAATGTCTGTTTTTGTATATACTACATGGTAGCACTAAATCCACCATTATAGCAGCAGGTTAGCATTGTGTAGCTAATGCGTGTTTTTATAACTAATTTTAGTATGTACTATGCAGAAGTATGACTCAAACATTTCCAGATGCCCCCTGTTCCAGATGACTAAGGAAAAACTGAGTGTCTGTCAAGCATTATCCACTTGGGATAATGTTGTTCAAGGCCCAGATAGCTGACCAATCAGATCTCAGACTGCACCATTCCCATGAAGTATACAATTTATTTCTGAATTATTTTAGGAATTAATGAGTTTTTACGAAAGTATGTGAAAGAATAATTCTTGCTCAGTTTGTGCAGTTTGTGTGTGCAGTTGCATTCTAAAAATATCATCAAATACTTCCGACACGAAGCTTGTCCAGTTATTGGCTAAATTCTCCTGGGCCCTTTCTGATCTGTCGATGCACCAGTTTTTATTTATCTCTTGCCTTGGAATACTTTTATATTCCCGAACAATGGAAACGAAGTGAATGCTGATTTAAAGTGGTAGTTTGCTTGGTTTCTTGTTGGCAGCCAAAATTAAGTGACAAGTGTGGCCAATGAATTCAGGCCAGCTAACAGCATGCCAGTGTGTCTAAAAAGGAACTTAGCTCGGAATGCACTTACACGTCCCAGCCGTCCACCACTCTGTGCTCATAAAAGCTGCTGAAGAAAGACTGCTGCCTGCTGCTGTTCAACAGGATTAACATTCCATAGCCCCAAAGAAACCCTTGTCCTTTTATGTAATAAAGCAGTCCTGCAAGGTGATATGAGGCTAAAATTAAAGTGCATGACCCTCACACATCTCACAGTGCCACTGAGAACTGAGGATTGTTTTGCGAAGACCGTTTTGGGGTAAGTGTTCTAAAGGCTGTAGGATTTCAAGAACATGTTCACATTCTTGTGTAACTTAATACTAAGTTAATTTCGCTTCATATTTTGTGTATAAACGACTTCTCCTCTCGCAAGTGCAGACATCTGTTCTGGCACCATGGGCTCAATAATATCCTTGACAGTAAGATCCTCATGAGGTGTTCTCAGAAATCCTCCGTCTGCTGAGTGCACCAGCTGCCTCTTCAATTACAGGCTTCTTCTCTCATCTCTATACAGCTGGGAGCTTGTTGCTTCTGGTGAAGAATCAGCCAGACGCAAAACTGGAAAAAGCCGGTGCTCCTCTTCCTGCACGGCTCATTAATGCCAATCCACCCACCCACCCCATCCCCCATCCCCCATCCTCCATCCTCCATCCTCCCATCCTCTTACTGAAATGTGCTCACTGGCTGTGGCGAATAAACGAGCGTCAAATTACCAAAGTGTTGTTTTGCTATTATAACAATGACCAGCATGTGTTGTGACATCATCATGATCTCACAGCGTGTTGTCACCATTGAACCCCGTGTCCTCAAGATTCCTGAACGATACCTTTCATTATAGCTTGAGGTAAATTTACGGTCATGGGAAGGTTGTCGTTTTTAGTTCCTGAGGCTGGGTCAGAAATGGGACACCTTCCCAGCTTATAGCATGTCGGTGAATTTGATTTGATACGCCATATATCTGGTCTGATCCAATGGTCCATCCTGGTTTAGAACAGATATTTAGTAGCTAGTTGACCCACCAATGTTGATTACCGGTGGTGGGCCAACTAGCTACTAGATATCAGTTCTAAACCATGATGGAATGTTGGACAAATTCACCGACATGCTGTAAGCTGGGAAGGTGTCTTGTTTTTGACCCAGGTCAGTTTTCTTATCATATGCTGGAAAGGTCATTGAGGGTCGAGTTTTAACCTTTATTAAAAAACCTAAGAATTTGGATTGTTGCTCACGGAACATTATAGGACAGCTGGCCAAGGAGAGGATATTCTAATTAAATGAGAATGGTTGTTGTTGTTGTAACTGTTATTTGAATATTGATGGGTACATGACAGGATGTCGTGTAGTGACTTTTAATGCTTTGGCAAATGGGGGAGAGCCAAAACATAGTCCTCTCGGAGTTTGGCCCAGGGGCTGGATTGGAAAATACTGGCCAAGGATGTGGCTCCAAAGATTTCTTCACAGATGTACTCTGCCAAAACAAAAAAAAAAAAAAAAAACTTGTGCCGGTGATGTAGTGGTTAAGGTGCTGGGCTCATGATTGAGAGGTTATGAGTTCAAATCACTGTTAGACCACTGGGCAAGGTCTGGTGTGCCTCCGTCCACCCAGTAGTATAAATGGGTACCAATAAAACTACTCAGGATGTAACCTATGGTGGACTAGCATCCCATCCAGGAGGAGTTGAACTTGTAGTTGCTTCACGATACAGAAACCAGGATAAGCTCCGGCTGTAAAAGCCCAACAGACTTACCTTACCCTGGGATCAGAGTTTAGACTTATTTTCATCACAGTATTTTTTTTTTAGTTCCTGAAATGCATATGTGGTGGAAAAGAAAATTGTAAAGAAAATTGAACTGTTGTTTGAGGGTCAGTGGTTAAACAGTAAATGTCAGTTGTTACTGTATAGATTTCTTAATTAGGTATTAAAATGCATCAATATGTGCAGGAAACCAAGTGCACTTTGTTCTTGTCTAGATTTGGTTTACACTAAAATGTGTTATTACCTCTGATAAGAAGGTTACGTTTTAACTTTGTTTTGTTTGTGTGTTTGTTAGCATGATTAAGTGAAAAAGTGTGGATTTGCAAGAAATTTCTACCTGAGGTGCTGCTTAGGGCAAGGTAGACTCCATTAGATTTTGGAGAAGATCCAAGTCAAATTCTGGATCCAGGAATCGTTTTTTTTTAACGGGTGGTTCTTGAAGTTATGCGGGGATGATTTTGTGGAAGAGTGGTATTTTTGCAGGTCCAGCACAGTTGCTGTATACTTTTCTGTTCTTTTTTTTTTTTCTTTTCCTTTCTTTTCTTTTTTTTCTTTGGGTTTGGTGGAGGTGTGCATTAAAGAAAAGGGTAGTACAGTACAGTAGAGAAATACAGTACAGAGTAAGTATAGTTTTCATACAGTTCACATTATGGAGAAGAATAAATTGTCTTGGTTGGTGCAGGGGGCTTAGCACTGCACTCATAGTAAGCCAACCGGGGCCTTTCTGTGTGCAGTTTCCATGTTCTTCCCATGATTGCGTGGGTTCCCTCCGGGTGCTCTGGTTTCCTTCAACAGTCCAAAAAAATGCAGATTAGGTCGACTGGTTACTCTAAATTGGCCACAGGTGTGAATGTCTATTCCTCTCTATGTGATCGCCATGATGGACTGATCCAGGCTATACCCCATTTCTCACCCAATTTCAGGTAGGATGAGCTCCAGCTCACACCACAGCTCAAACTAGAATGGGTAAGCAGTAGAGAAAAGAAATAAATTAATGAATTGTTTTATTTTTCAGTGTTTACTTTAGATCTATTTAGTGGCTTAGCAATATTAAAAGGAATGACCTGAACAACCAAATGAAACAAATTGATGCTAATTGCTCCTCATTTCACATGATTTATTCTTTCCTTGAAATGCCAAATGCCTACCCAATTGTATGTATGAAAGCACCTTGCACCCTACAAATAGTTGTCACCTGTAAAGACAGTCAGAGCCCTGAGTTAGTTTCTTTATTAAGTCAGTAACTCTGTTTATAGAAAGTATTGCTCGTGCTGATAAGAATGATGATTAACTGCACTAAATTAGAATATACTTTATTTATAGAAGGGGAAATATCCATGGGTCTTAATGTACTTTTTCAAACATTATTACTGATGCCCATCAGACACATGAAAGTGACCCTGAACTATAATTGTTGAAAATGATTTTGCTTTTCATTCTGTCCAGGAGAAAAAAAAATGAATCTGTGCTGCTTGAAAAACAAAAACCTGTGGGCTGAATGGTCCCCGTGGCTCCGTTTTATCTGTTCCATGCTACTGGGATTGCTCACTTGGGGATCATCAATGACCCTTACTGCTGTTTCCCTGAACATATCTCTGGCTTTGACAGTGTCTGCCACAACATACTTTTCATATCATATTGCCATAGATATTGGTAGTTGAGTCCACTTGTCCAATTCGTTCATCACTCAGAGTGTCATGTCTGATTTGTCACTTTGCTATGCAAGTAAAGCACACTGAGGCATTCACATTTGGTTTTTATTCTGTTTTAAACACTTATCCACATCTTAATAAATTTTTGCCGGTCCTATTCTAGTAGCTTTGTCTATGTGTGTGTTCTCTGCCACGCGTCTAGTTATTCTTTGTTTACTTTTATTTGGCTAATATTTGATATTGTATTTGTATTCCTAGTTTAAGTAAAACCATCATGGTAACAGATATGTTAACATTACAAGAACAATAACATTATACTCACATTATAACTTGAAACAAATGAGTTTTAATGGGCAAATCCCAGATGAACCCGTGCTTCCCGTATAAGGGCCCTCTGTAATGTACGAATATCTGCTATACACTAGCTAGTGCTCTATTACAGAGGCATGAATTTGGAATGTAGCCCACATTAAGGTTGCACTCACGACCATGTAAGCGATATGGCCACAAAATAGGGCGAAATATTGCAACTTTATTTTCCCGGCTGGCCGAAAAAATGCACGGCCTCTTTTATTTTACGTCATTTTTCTTTGTGGTCTCGCCCCTCCATCTGGTTTGTTATTCTCGAACTGTCTTTAAGCGTCATGGCTCCCAAAATGTGGCATCCCCTGCCGCAGAATCATTGCGACATCTCTTCCATTGTGTCTTGTTAAAATAAATTCTTCTCTTCAACCAGTGTTAACACTTTTTTTTCCCCTGGAACTTTTTTTATATCTTGATTTATGTGGTTCAGTGTCTTTCCTTGTGGGATATGTGTAATGCAGACTACTGTAAAGCAACACCATATAAATACAGTTTATTTTTCCAGACTTTGCCTAATCTGTTTAGCAGCCAATGTTCACTTCAGACCGATTTTGATCTTACACTTCTTCTCACATTTCCTGGGATGCTTGTTACAGATGGAGTACAACTGACCTTACTCACCTTTTTATCCAGAAAACAAAGATTATGTAGATGAGGGTGTGTCCTCCTTGGTGTGTGTGTGTGTGTGTGTGTGTGTGTGTGTGTGTGTGTGTGTGTGTGTTCAAGGTAATAAAATGGAAAATAAGGTAATAAAGTACAGTAACCGTGGACACTTTGGCTCATACTGTAGTCATCCCTATCCTGTACAACTAAATATAACCAAATTTACAATTACGCACCTTTTTTGAGAGTTTACTTTTGAAAACATGCATTTAATGAATTAGTTACATCATTTCTGGACTACAAGGATTCCTGCATACCCTTCCTAATGCTGCTTTTTGTAATTTTATGATCAGTGACTTTTGGGCTTCTGCAATTGTTTAAGATGCAACATGTATTATAATCCCCAGTTTGTCACCAAGTGCCGTGTTTTTGAATTGAAACCCTAAACTAGTTACTTTGTTTGAATCTTTTTTCACTTTTTTCCTAAAGCTAAACCCAGCCTCCCCCCCCCCTTGTTCTCTCTTTGTACAGATGGATTCCCCAGTGTCAACACCGGCCCCTCCACCTCTTCATCTCCACACCCCAGTTGGCAACACTGATATCTCCTCTCCATGTGAACAGATCATGGTCCGCACACGCTCAGTTGCCGTCAACACATCCGACGTGGCTCTCGCCACTGAGCCAGAGTGTCTGGGTCCCTGTGAGCCTGGCACCAGTGTTAGCCTGGAAGGCATTGTATGGCAGGAAACAGAGGATGGTAAGAGATTCAGGGAGCACTTTGGATAGTTCATGCTTTGTTTGTTGTTGGGTTGTTTTCCTTCTTCTTCTTCTTCTTCTTTCCTTTAACCCACTTGCGTATATAGAAAGTTTGTGGTGGTTGGGAAAAGCCCATCTGGATGTCACTCTGACTGAATTCTGGTAGCCAAAATAATGAAAAGTTGAATTTTGGCCAGAAATTAGGCTTCCATCTGTAACTATGTACATCATCTGTGTGGTTTAATGCCTCTAATAAAAGAAAATGTAGTATATTACATTGGCAGTTTGTGGAAATGGTTTTATTACCTCAGTCAAGGGGGTTATGTTTTACTTGTGGTTTGTGTGTTTGTTAGCAGGATTACACAAAAAAATAATGAGCAGATTGACATGAAATTTCTACCAGAGGTGGACAACGACTACCCTATTAGATTCTGTTGATGATCCGGATCAAATTCTAGATCCAGGATTTTTTAAAAGGATTTTTAATGCTGTTTGAGAGGACACTTTTTGACATTTTGGTTCAAATGGGGGATTGCTAGGCTGGGTAGAGCTTAGTGCTCTGCTAGTGCTCTTGTTTTCCTTTTGTCTTTCTCCAAAAATCACATTATTACATATCACAAACAACGGTTCTTCGTACAGAGAATGTCATGCCTGGATAATGTTTTTGGATGGCTTATGCTCCATAACAAAACATGAAGTTCAGTTTGTCATCTGACACCATCTTATCCAGTGGTATTTTTTAAATATTTTTTTCTTTAGATGTTTAACAAGATTTAAAATGTCTTGTTTTATTGCCATTTTCATAAAATTTTCAGTTCAGGAATTTTCTGCCATAATTTTGGTCATATCCTATTCCCACCCTTCAGGTGTTGCCTCCCTGTTACATACAGCCACCACCAACCAGAGAGCATCTGCATCTTTTACGAACTGCTGCGCACCCGGGGGTGGCCTTACACACACGGGGGGAAAACACTATCAGTCCCTTTGTATGAATGAGCTCACCGACACCTTTGATTGGCTGGTGATCGCTGTGAGTGACAGGGAGGGGAGCGTATACCGTCCCTCTCTCCTCGAAGCTCGGCCATTTAGCTTCCATGGACTTGCGGCTGCAGATGGTGAACCGGCAATCTCCAGGTTGATAGTCGCAGATATTGTCGATGCAGCACTCGGATCTTGTTAGTAGAAAATGTAAAAGTTGTTTACAATGGGAAAGGTTTTTCCGCGCCACCATGCAAATACATTTGTTCGATCTATGTAGTTCAGTAACTTGAACTTGGCTGGATTGGAATATAAAGAACCCGGGTCCAGGGTTCATAAAAAAATATGATCAGTTTGTCACACGGCCCATTTCCATCCTTCTGTAACAGTGTATGATTTGTCTAGGGCACAGCAGACAGTTGCTCCTCTGCCAGCTCAGAAATAGCTCTAGCACAACTGCCTGCCCTTTTTAGGCATTTGTAGTTCATTGGTTTCTGTTGTAAAAGTAAATGTCCAGAGGAGAGACAACATGTCCTATAAATCTGAAACACTGCTGTCTTGTTGTTCTCCATTTGATGCTGTTAGGTAGCTGGCAGAAAAGTTGCTTTTATGTCACGTGTGCATGCTTAGGCATGAATCCACTGCAGGGGTGTTAATTCGTTTCGACTCTGAGAGACGGGCGCTAACAGTAAAGACAGCATAAACACCTTGAGTTTACAGTCACCCTTCGGTGCATTCTTTCTGGATAGCTAGCAGCAATAAATGTTTGCTACTGTCATCCAGTCACCCATTGTCATGCAAAAAATATATATAATTACGGTGACCTGTGTAAACTGTGGTGCTGCCGAAGTGTTTACCATTAAATCTTGTTCTCTATCACACTAATGACTGATTAAATTGCAGTGCGGTATTCAAAATTGCAGCAATTTCAAACATGAACCAGCCCACATACGTGCCAGCTCCCACGCATCCCATTAACTGCAGTGCGCTACTACATTTCGGTCGCTCTGGGCTAACCTGACAGGAGGATGGGGAGAATGTACGACTACTTTGCTCTCTCCATCTTCCTGTTCCTTCCCTTGCTCTAGAACTCGGCTTTCGCAGCCCCTTGGTGATTCACTGCCTCGTTTCTAGCGCTTCAGTACCTCTCATGCAGTGTTAGTAGTGCCTCAGCCCCAGAGGTCTCATCATGGCGTAGCAGCCTCCGCTTGACAAATGTGGAAAATAAGCCAGAGAAAAGTCTAAAGCTGCCTCCAGAGAGCCCTGAGGAGATGAGCAATAGCCAGAGAGTGTGTTGGTGCTGTCAGTGCCGTTTCACTGCTGGAATTACGGGGCTGCTGGAGACTAGTCTGTCAGGGCTGCTGAAATGATCTTAGCTTTGGCTCTCATTGTGTATCGTATAATGAGCTGGTGCCAGACAGTTAACCGGTTCTGAGTCTTAAAGTATAAACATAACAAATGGCATATTTAACAAAACATATGGATGAAGTGGATGTATTGGCATATGTAGTCTTCTGTTTATAGAAACATTTACTGTTAGATCCACTTTTCCCAAACTTGGATAGGGTTGGTACTGAGCCATTTTTATTGGGTTGCCAAAATGCAATACAGTGACATGACATGATCTTTTCATTTTTCTAATTAAAATAGAAGAAGAGGGTTCTTTCTTGGTCTGGACAGCTCATTACTAGTCAATTGCTGACGTTATCTTGCTGCCATGATTGGCATTTCTCCGGTCTGCCCTTGATTTGCGGCTTTGGATTAGCCAGCAAAGTGTATTTATTCAACATTGTTTTGACAGTGGAAAAGTTTATAGGTATACATTACCTGTCAAAGGTTTTAGAACACCTCCAATTTTCCATTATTTAATTATTTCTATTTTTTTTGTTTTCAGTTTAATGACTGTGTACTTACTGGGGAAGCACAGAACACAAAAAAAACAGTTGAAAGTAAAGAAGTAGCCACCTTTTGCAAATATTACAACTGAGCACACTTGTGGCGTTCTTTGGATGATGGAAATTAAATATTGTTCTCGAGGTTCTTCTCAACACTGTTGCAAAAGTTCCTCCAAATGTGTTGCACTTGCTGGTTGCGTTGCCTTCACTCTTCTGTCCACTTCATCCCAAACCAGCTCAATGGGTTTAAGTCTGGAGACTGTGCTGCCATTCCATGATCTGAGGCCTACCATCTTGTTCTTTTCTTTAATGTAGTTCTGACATAGTGCTTACCTTTGTTCCTTTTCATCTCGTTCACTGCACTCGAACTGCATGAATTTTAATGAAATAGGAAAAATGGGGGTGTTCGAAAACTTTTGACCTGTAGGCCAGATTTTATGGCAGTTAATGATGTAATTTTGAAGGTCTTTGTCCCAGTGCGTGGCACATTGGTGTAGTGGTTAGCGCTTCCGCCTCACAGCAAGGAGGTCCTGGGTTCGATTCCCAGGCTCAGGTGTTTCTGTGTGGATTTTGCATGTTCTCCCTGTGCCTGCGTGGGTTTCCTCCAAGTACCCCGGTTTCCTCCCAGTCCAAAGACATTTCACATCAGGCTAATTGGCTGTTCCAGATTGACTAGGAGTTAGTGCTAATGATTGTGTATGTGTTGCCCTGCAGTCGTCTGTTCAGGGTGTGCCCCGCCTTCACTCAGTGTCAGATGAGATGGGCACCAGCCTCCCCGTGACCCTGGAAGAATTGAGTGTTACAGCAGTTGTGTGACTGTGTGTGTGTGTGTGTGTGTGTGTGTGTGTGTGTGTGTGAGAGAGAGAGAGGGAGAGAGAGAAAGAGAGAGAGTCTCAGCAAAAGACAAAATTTCTCTTTTGGCTCTTAAACTGAATATGAAACTGATAACCCTGGGATTAGAGCATCCACAGAGATAGCATTACTGATTACTGATATATACTATGACCTTCTCTAAACCATGACATGCTAGATACATATTATGGAATTAAATAAATGTATAATTGTATTTCTGTGAAAATCCACTTTGTGTTTTTTTTTGTTTGTTTGTTTGTTTTTTGCAGTTAATCGATAAATGATCTTTTGTCGGAGATTTGCTCAGATTTTAGAACATGACTACCACCTAAGACTCTTTTCTCCTTAATTGAAGTCATGTTCATTTTCATCCAAAGGCTGAGCAACCTTTTGCTACAGAATTTGACTACCAAATGCTGACCTTTCGCCATGGAGTATTTAGAGAGATGTGTGGATCAATGAGTGCCCTCATGCTGGGCCATCACACTGATGTGCAAAGGGGGAGAGGAAACCATGACCTACCATCTACGACCTCTTTCAGTCAGTAGCCCAGGATGCCTGACAGCTCCGCATGCTCACACTGGGAGCCACAATAGTGACGAGAGGATTTGTTGAAAGGAGCAGGACTGAGAGTCTGAAGGATGACAAGAAAGAGAAGACACTGATTTTGGAGCAGTATAAAGAGATACACTTGGAGAGAAAAAGGAGTGGTATTTTGAAGGTGGCGTAAGGACACAAATCGCTCGATGGTGATACTGCAGTGACCCTGGGGTTGGGCCAGCAGAGCTTCAGCGCTCACAGGCACCGCATGCTGACAGTTGGAAATGTCAGCTCCAAATCCTCTGAATGTTTATTGCTGCTGAAGTGTTGCCCCAGAAAATCCTTCCCCGTTGCAGGCTGGCACGTTGCTGCCTGGCTGAGGCAGCGAAAGCTGTGCCAACATTTTTGTGCCAGCGCCCTGATGAAAGACCTACTCAAGCAAAGGCTGCTTTTAAAGTCCTTTTGTTTTCAGGCAAATCTAATGTGGATCAGAATTGCTTCTGGTGAAGGATGATTGGTGTCCATTTTGTTCTGGCTTTCATGTACACACATTAGTGTGATGTCTAAAGCAGTGGTCTAAAATAAACAAATAAATAAATAAACAAATAACTTTCTCTGCACCGGTAGTTTGACTGTTTCACGGTTTTAAACAGTGGCTGTTTGTGTGACACAATAGCTTCTACAGAGTTTTTGCATGTGTTGATGAGTTACATCAGAGTATTGCATGAAGGTACTGCAGCAGAGTGATTCAAATAGATTCAAAAATAGATCATTTTTGAAAAGTCATTAAAAACAGATCTTCGTTTTTTGTACTTGTATTGGTGGCGCAGTGGTTAGCCCGTCCGACTAACATGAAGAAGGTCCTGGGTTTGAGTCCCAAGCTTGTCCCGGGGTGTTTCTGTGTGGAATTTGCATGTTCCCCCCGTGCTTGTGTTTATTTCCTCCAGGTACTTCCAGGTTTCCTCTCAAAGTCCAAAGTCATGCACATTAGGCTATGTTGGCCCTGCCATGGTCTGGCAAATTGTCCAGGGTGTTCCCCGCCTTTGCCCAGTGTCAGCTAGTATAAATTCTGGCGCGAGAGTGAGTGCATTTTTTTTCATATACACAATGACTTTACTAGACTAATAACAGACTTTTTTTTATTATTTTTTATTTATTTGTTTATTTATTTGTTTATTTTATCTTTGCCAGGGTCCAGGTTAATGCTGTTAATCTTACAGTGTAATCTTTGTATTTTAGGACTCTTACAGTTTAAAATCAGCAACATCTCACATAGTACTAAGCCATACTGCATACCTTATTCAACAACATGTACAATATTTGGCACAGATTTATCCAGAGCGGCTCACTTTTTTTTTTCCAATCTCATTAATATGATTGAACAGTTGAGAGTTAAGGGCTTTGCTCAAGTTGCAAATTGGTGGTGCTGGGACTAGAACCTTTGACCTTCTGATCAGTAACCCAGAACCTTTACCTCCAAGCCACCTCTACCCCAAACCCATGAGCAGTTATCAAGCAAACATGCATAATGTCAAGCCTTTCCTTCTTGAAAAAAAAGAAAAGTTAAAATTCATAAGTATTTCCTTAATATTAATGGGAGTTTGCTTGGAAGATACTACATCCATGGACTACCAAGTGTACGTGTCATGAACATGTTGGACACCCTATGTCTAGTGAAATTCAGGACTCATTTGCTTTGACACGACTTTGAGAAAAGTTTAAGCAGCGTCTATACATTACACCCTTGATTGTTTGTAGTGGTGTTCTGCTGCAAGTGTATCTTTGGGATGTCCAGCAGAAGATCCCGTGAGAACGCTTGTGTGAACTAATTATTTCCCTTATTGTATTAATGATTTGCTGTTTCAACTGTTTTAACTTTATCGATTCTCGTTTTAGCAGTCACTTGAGCTCCTTTCCAAGTACATTATCCTCTACAAACACACTTTGTCCAGAAACCAGATCTTATTTAAAAAAAAAAGAAAAAAAGAAAAAAAAAAAAAAGCTGCCAATCACATTTACAGTTATGACATGTGTCGGATGCTCCTTTCCAGAGTGACTTACATTTATCATTTTATATAACTGAGTAATTGAGGGTTAATGGCCTTGCTCAAGGGCCCACAGTGGCAGCATTGTAGTGCTGGGGATTGAACCTTTGACCTTTGGATCAGCAACCCAAAGCATTAACCACTGATCTAACTGTTACTGTCATTCTGAAAACGACACTTTATTTTGACCTGAACCAACCTAGTGTGTTCTCTTTCCGTTGTATTTTGTTTCTTTTCATCTTTACTGACAATGCTTTGACTTTACATAAAGGTCATCATAACAAGGGGTCCACACTTCTCTCTTTTTCTTCTATGTTAAAGGTTGACATGAGCTCACAGTATTGATCTCTTGTATGCACTTTTTGTTTTTCTGTAAATACTCTAAAGAATACTCTGTATTGCCCAGAGGTATGAATGGTTGTTTATCTCCGTGTTGGCCCTGCAGTGAACTGGTTCATGGTGTACCCCACCACTTATCCGAAGTCAGCTGGGATTGGCTCCCAATTCCCTACAACCCTGACGGATAAGCAATATGGATAATGGGTGAATGGGTGCTCTAAAGGATTACCAACTAGAGAAATCAACTGTAAATGGGAGGTTGTGGTATTATTTGTCTCAGGCTCTGAGATCTGCCCAGATTCTCACCTCACATTGGGGTTTGTGGATATTGCCTGACTTCGAAACCGCTTCCTCTAGAAGTCCAAAGGAAATGGCCTGGGGATGCGGTGCATTTGTCACCACTTTTATTGACTATGAGCTACTCAGCTGTGCTAAAACACCAGTATGGTTATTACAAATGAGAAGCCTCCCGCCTCCCGATTGCTTCTCCCCTACTGCCTCTTGTTCCCAAGGGACATGCTCACCTTGGTTGTGTGACCCGTGTAATCAGAAGAGGCGGCAACCAAAGCAAGCAAGTTAGAAGATAAAATTCACATGGCTAACCTCCATCTTTACTCTTTTTGGTAAACATGGGACTATACTTATAGATTCTAGAGATTGAAAAATGGCTTACCATTTTAAAATATCTCACCATTTTGAAATTATTGGGCTGTCCATAAGAACGTTCTAGAGCCATGTCTTTGGAGGCATTTGCAGACTATTTGGCTGCATTTGTTTCTGTAATCCTAGAAATTGTTATTCTCAGACCTCAGCTTTCAAGGTGATTTGTAGACAAGTCCTAATGTAAGTTGCTTGCAGGTGATGTGTCTGCTTATGCATGGACTTTTTCCTGATTGAATGTCTGCTGGAGAAAGGGAGAGCTTGACCAAAAGACAAGTTAAATGGGAATGTGCTTGAGGCACAAGGTCAATGCCTGGGGCCCCCCGAGTCTTGCAGAACTCATCCCCCGGGGGGGAGATTAAAGAGGGTATGCTTGCCCATTAATGCACTCTTCAGTGGGAAAATTGAACTGGTGACCCAGGCAGGGAGGGAGGCACCTGCCCCTGTTTTTCTATAGTGCTTGTCAGTTGTCAGGTCTTTGTTGCCATTAAGGTATTCTTTGATGGGGTTCCGGGGAAAGATGAACTAAAGGCCCCATGGCGATTGAGGTGGCCCTCTTTGTTGCTTAGAGGTGCAAGGGCAGTGGGTGGAATATTAGGATTGGTCTAATACGCTGGCGTTGGAAAGAGACAGACGCTTCCCTCCCACCAGTACCAGCATGAGTTACTGTAGTGACAAGTGTGACTAGACTGGTTTCAAGAGGGCTTAACAGCAGCCATTGGTTAACTTCCAAACTCCTCATTCACTTTTAAGAATTAAAGCACTTCTCACGCTATCAATTATTAAGGTAGCAGTACAATTCTATGTGACTTTAAAAATAGTTTTTATCCCCACCTCTTCCTGGGTTTGTTGATGCGAATGCATAAAACACTTGTATAAACACTTGTATAACATTTGTATAAAAAGAATGCGCCGTGTCCTTTTGAAGGAAGGAGATGAGAAAAGCTTTAATTCTGCTGCCAAATGTTGTGCGCTGGTTGGTTCTCCTCTGAGCCCTGTGCCTAAGCTTTGTCTACGTTTGGGCTTGTCTGCTGCACCAATTTGCTGTTCTTGGCAGCCAGGCTGCACAAAGGTATGCAAAACAGCCGTGGAGAGTCCCACACCAAAAGCATGAAAAACAGCCGACACTAACACAATGAGCTCCTCTCCTCACTGGGATTTACTAAGTGAGTGTGTTGGCCCATTTCTTTTTTTTTTTTAAAACAGCTTTCCTGAATGAAATCAGTCTGAGATTAATACATTTGCGGTGTTTTGGCATGGTTTTAAAATGGCTAGTTTCAGTTATTGTAATTCATAAAATAAAATAAAATTGAAGTAAATTAAAGCAGAGTTGATTTAATTTTGTATGTAATACAATAGAGAATGTTGTGGCAAAAAGGGTCTAGTTCACGACGCAAGAGATCTAAATAAATTTTTCAGGTGTTTATTTAGCCTAAAAAGCATACAATCAATCACACAAAAGAAGTTGTTCCAAGAAAGAACCACGGACTCCGTCTACCAGCTCTGCATTGGCTTCAACAGTGCCCGTTCCACTCTGATTGGTCCCTCTGGCTCTATTTCCAAGAAATGACATCATGTATGTCATCTCTGATTGGTACATCGAGACCCCCTTGTTAACTTTGTTTTTTTCAGAGAAATGACATCACAAGTCAAGTTTACCATGAAGGGTCGGAACTCGACGCCCCCAATCGCTTAGGACAGGTGTTTTGTTTCTTTTTCGAGGTCCTTGTACAGAGTGGAATGGCCGAAATAAAATAACCTTAAATTCATTAAAGTGAATAAACTCCTCATGCAATAGTTACATAAATCATCCAATAAGTAAAATGCAGTAAATCATACAATTGCACATTATGACATTTCAGACCGGCAGGTCATAGGCCTTCCTCAGTTCATGGGTCTAAAACCCACGGCGCCCCCAATGGCACCTGATACCCCTGATTTTTTCCTCCCCAAGAACAGGACCAGATATAAAGTAAAGATTTAGTTCAATTTCCAGTTATATTTCTGAGTTTGTAGTTCAAGTGGATCACAATTTCCAGAGTTATAGATTGTGTGAATAAGATTTAACAGGCTCCTCATGCCAAAGTGCAAGGAAATGTGTAACATCTTAAGAATGTCCTCAGATAAGGGGAACCAACTGCCTCAGGCTTTACATCTCAGAGTGAGAAGCTTCAGGCTTTGTCAATGATTGGGTGATTTATTTTTCTCTCTCTAAGAGGACAGTGAGCGACTGCCTCATGAGCAGATGGAAGTAGGCTTTGATTTACATCTCACTGTCTTGCCCACTGCCAGCAGCCAACGCCCCCAATCCCCACATTGTTGTGTTAGTCAAGCCTGTGAAGAAAACACTGTTAATGTGTCCAGACCTGTGTGAAAACTTGTCCGACTAACTGGTAAACTCTGACACCCAGAGAATGCATGTAATATAGGGAGAGCATGGTTTGTTGTGATATGGACTCCTCTGTTATTCATTTTGTACTCATCTTGTTTTTGAAATTTAAACTATCGCCTAAGGCTGAGAATGTATGTGCATACATGTGTATTTAAAAAAAAAATAATAAAAATCATCAGGACACAGCTGGTTTGATCATGTAGAGATTGAGCACAATTCGCTGTGGAAATCAGAGCCGAGAGGAGACCGATTTAACAGCCCTGCAGCAAGATAGCATAGCTTCAAATCTCCTCTGCATGGATGAGTGAGTGAGGAAGAGAGAAATAGAGGGAGATAGGAGGGCGGTGTTCTCTGGCATGAAAGCTGAGAGGCCTGTTGTGCTCCCTCTTGACTTATGAATTAGTCTGCTGCAGGACGCAGCACTTCTGCCCTGTAGTGCAAATGTCATGTCAAAGCAGATGACTTAGACTCTGGTTACCCCCAAGGGTTTGACTGACAATGGTCTGCAAAAGCTATTTAAGGGACATTTGTGCTCAAACGGTTGATGCTGACGCCCCAGTATTCACAATCGGACGTTACACCAATGTAGCAGTCCGTGTTGTTTCTGGAGGGGTGCAGTATTTTCCCTGCTGGTATGGTTCAGGATTGTTTTGGAACAGTTTGAGTGGCTTTTAATGAGCTCTAAAATGGACTTTAGTCCTAAAAGCTCTAAAATGCCTTGGCTCGGACTCTGACTTCCTTTATGAGCCATGCAGTTTCAGCTCATGACTTGTGTCCCCACTGGAAATACCAGCGAGCTTTAGGAAATGACATGGAATTGGCAGCTTGCATTCTTTTTTTTCCTTGCACCTTGCCTGGTAGGTGGTCCCGGGTATAATTTCAGAACTAACAGTTACTGTTCCAGCAACATCTGATGTCATGCTAATTGTTTGCAGATGTAATGTGTTCTCTCTGTATGTGTCTGCTTCATGCAGGCAAATTAACAACGGGTTTCTTTTGCGTGCGTGTTTCAAGCGATCTGTTCAATTTTCCCACTCGTTACACTGAAACAGAATGAGGTTCATTGGAATGGCTCTTAGACATTTCTGGTTGCCAAGGAAACATGGTATGAAAGGCTGAGCCAAACAGAGGATGGCTTGGTCCACTGCGTGTGAGAGCAAAGCGATTCTGTTTCCTGGCACACTTTAGATAAGCTGTTCAAAAGCAGCCTGTTCATGTCTTTTTAATGTAACACCTTGCTGCTTTAAAGCGGTTATCTCAAGCATGCATTTCCACTTATATAAATCATGTCAAAGCAACAAGGAGGAGTTTCTGAGATTGTAGCAAGGTCAAGTGCATGATTTCTGGATGTTGGTAGGTCCTTTCCTTGTCAGGAATGAAATAGTGTGCCAAGCTGTATGCGACAATGGTCAGAAATTGGCATATAATAGTGATGGCTGCTGCCCCCTTGTGTTAAGTAAACATGACTTTAATTACCAGATTTTTCTTTGCATTTTCCTTTATTTACATTCATAGATTCATGTTCTCTTCTCCCACCGAAGACTATTACTGTTGCTTGTTGTGTGTGCAAACATTGGTGTCAGCAGTATGATGTACATTTTACTAGAGAGACCATTTGTGCTCGTTCACTCAGGAACAGGGGAACTCTTTTACATGCTTCAGGTGTTTCCTGTCTAATGCAAAAATGCAGGCTTTTCCAAGCTGCAGCAATGTCAGGTGGAGGACATTTGCCGACCGAAATTATTTTCTTCACTCCCTCTCTTGCTAGCATACTAATGGATGGATGCCTGCTTTTTTTCCCCCCCTGCTAGTGTATGCTGGGTAGCTGCTCAGTTCTAAATGAGAAATGGACCTGAGTGGAGTATGTGCTTCTCATACTGACACTGTGATGTGCACATCCTGAATACAAAACAACCATTCAAATTTAGCACAAAAATTCAGTTTATTGGGTTAAAAGCAGCTGTTTAGCAAAGTAAAAAAACAAACAAACAAAAAAAACCTTTAAGGTCTTGGTTGATTTTTGGAGATTTTTTTCTGTACCTTCATTTGAATTTGTGTGTATGTGTTTGTAGGTATGCTGGTAGTGAATGTCACCTGGAGGAATAAAACCTATGTTGGCACTCTTCTCGACTGCACCAGACATGACTGGGCACCTCCACGGTAACGCAACACTTCATTAAATATAATTACGGCAAAGGTGGAAAATGTATGGCAAAAATAATATGTGCAATTAACCTCATTGATGCATATGTCATAACACCAATTACAGTCCAACAGATGATTTATCATATATTTTTAATAGGTTACAAATTAGTATGTCCTTATCGGTTAAAAGAGAGCGCAAGCAATAACAGCATGTGGCAGAGTGCCCTTTCAGCATTCTGTCATGGATGATGTCTCAGAACTATATGCTTTTGAAATGCAACATCAGGGTGGAATTGATTTTCCCCCATTCTCTTTCTCCTTTTTCATTGATCCAAAGCATCAAAAGCTGAAGCTTTCAGCATGTTAGGATTTCACTGTTTGATCCTGCCATTGTTGAGTCCAAGTGCTTTGTACACTCAAGTTTGACCTACTTTTCAGATTTGCAGTGACAGGCTGTAACAGTGTAACAAAGTTTTGATGAAGTTATATCTCATAATAGCTTTGTACAGACTATGGCTCTGAGTGTATTTTACATTTGTTCTACGCTTGATATCAGAGAATTATAGTATAGTGTCGACAAAGATTACAAACTTTATAGCTGCGAAGCGAGCGCAGCGAGCAGAACAGCAACACTAATTGTGCTTTCCCGCCTGACTTGATTTATGTGGTAGTGCATGCGCGGCACAGTTATAGGAAGGTTGAGCTGTTGAGACAGCCACTTTGGTTGGGCTCGGTAGCTCTCCCAGAATTCCATGGGCAACTCGATTTATGTGGCAGTTTCTAGAGTTCTCGCAATCGTCGCCACCATTTTCCATGCAGGAATACACAGGCCTGGAAAGATAAACAAGAAAAGAAACGTGTACAGGCAGACTATATAGACTTGGATTGACTGACCCTCACAGCACTCCACTTCTCTATGAGAACTTCTAGTAGCGGAGCTTCCAATCGGAATATGGAATATGGAATATGGCTTGGATGGTTGTCCCATGTTAATGCTGTTGCAGTGCTGAGTTAATGCTGATTGGCTGTGATGTAGCCTATCACTGACTTGTTGAAGGGCTGCATTTTCAATAGAGGCTCAAACTTGTGCAGAATAAAACACAAAGGTAGGCAGACAAACTTTCAGGTAAATAAATGTTCTTGGAGCAAACGCTGAAATCAGAATCTTGGCAGAACATGAACTCAATTAATGGATAATTAAACCTACAAGATGGTTGATACATATAAACATAAAGGTCAGAAAGACAATAAAAAGCAAACCTAGGGTCGGACACCTATCAAGAGACATCTATCGGGCCTAAATCTTCATATTAACTCCTTGAACTCCACCTTATTTTGAATGTGTGTTCCAGTTTTACGGATACAGGAAAAACTATAGAACTTCATGGTTATTTTTTTACTTTTTATTTGAGCAAGCAAAAAGAAAGAGACATGCTATGTAATTGAGCTCCCTGGCCTTTTTTGCCCAAGCTTATACCCTGTCTGTTAGAGGATGTTATCACCACATATCTAATCAGCAGACAGGTCACCATGGCCTAATCCTGTAGTAGTGTGCTCCAGCACACCATTCATCAGAACAAGCACTGCTGTCAAGATCAGGGATAACAAGAGGATAAAAAAACACTGCACATCTCTCCTGGTACTGCCAAACTGGCACTTCAAGAATCAAAATTGAGATAATTCAGAGAAGTATGTCGTCATGGTACTGTTAGTGTCCTGTAGTGTACATGAAAATTTAGCCAGATGACTTAGCATACCCTGAAGGTCATACTCTCTAATAAGTCTGTTTTGTTCAGTTGGTTTAATGGGTAAGTTGTCAATTATACTCATTGTTGCTGGCCCCATTCTTGAATTCCCTCCATGCTAATAATTGAATGTCTTGTTCTCATAGATTTTGTGAATCACCCACAAGTGATATGGAGATAAAAAATGGGAGAGGCAGGGGGAAAAGAATGAGACCTAATAGTAACACTCCAGTTAATGAGAATAGCAATTCCTCTGACAACAAGGGGAGTAACAGCAGCAAGACACGAGCGGCATCCAACAACAAAGGACGACGGGGCAGTCAGAACTCTTCAGAGCGACGTACACCACCCAATAGTAATACGGAGGACATCAAGGCCAGCCCATCATCTATAAACAAACGCAAGAGCAAGCCTGCCTCGGACATGGAACCAAATTCTAGCTCAGAGGACACCAAAGGTAGCAAGCGTATGCGCACTAGCTCAAACAGTGCAATGCCTCATACTGTCCTCCCCATACCCATTATCAAAGCGGAGCCCCTGCCCCCTTCTCTAGATCGCAGTTGCCCCTCACCAGTACTTATTGACTGCCCTCATCCCAACTGCAACAAGAAATACAAGCACATAAATGGCCTGAAATACCACCAGGCACGAGCCCACAATGATGATGATATCAAACTGGAAATGGATGGGGACAGTGAATATGGGGAGGATTCTACGTTGCATCCAGAACCAGGAAGCTGCAATGGTGCCTCTATTTCTCAGAAAGGCTGTGTCTCTCCAGCTCGATCGGTTACCCCAAAAGGCAGAGGGTTTGATGCTCAAAGCCCATCCCCTTCATCGGGCAAGTATGCCTCCAAACAGTCCAGTAAAAAGAAGGCTGAGGCTGATCATGATTCTGGAGTGCATTTAGATGGCTGTGAAGATGGCCCTTGTTTGACAGACGAGGCTAGCAATGATGGTATTGATGATAAGAAAAGTTTAGAGAAGGCTAAGAAATCTGGCAGTGGCTCCAAAGCAGATAAATTGTCTCAGAAGTCTGTGAAGTCTGCAAGACCGATTGTACCATCTATACCCCCACAGCAACTCTATGGCTTGCAAGCATCAAGCTTCCCTGCTCCCAACTCTAGTTCCTCTATGAGCATGAGTACAGTGGTGCAGTCAATTCCCAAAAGCCCACAGCTGAAAGCCATCCAGCCTAAGCCTGTAGTAAGTGGAGACCCTTCCATGAACCCAGCTTTAAGTGGTTCCAAGGACAAAAAGAAAAAAGACAAGAAAAAGAAGGAGGGTGCAAAGGAGGGTGATAGTCCCAAAGCCCCTGGAAAGGGAGGAAAGTCAGAGGAAGGAAAAAGTCCTTACTCTGAATCCTCAGACCCAGGCAGCAAGAGTGACTGCCTTCTCAACGGTTCAACAGATCCCCACCAGAGTCGCTTGGCCAGTATCAAGGCTGAGGCCGATAAAATTTACAGCTTTACTGATAATGCTCCCAGTCCATCAATTGGTGTAGCCAGTCGGATAGATAGTGGAGGTATGCCCCAACCTCTCACCCCACTCCATGTAGTCACCCAAAATGGAGCAGATAACTCCTCAGTGAAAACCAACAGTCCAGCCTACTCTGACATTTCAGATGCTGGTGAAGATGGAGAGGGCAAAGTGGAAGGTGTGAAGGTAAAGTCTGAGGATCAGGCACCCAGAGAAGGTGCTAAAAAGGCTCTTTTTGCCACACAGTCTTCGAGCAAAGAGTCTCCTTACTATCCCAACTATGAGACATACTACTCACCTAATTATGCCAATCCAAATCCTAGCCCGGGGGTTTCAAATTCTAGTGTAATTTTGCAGGATGGATCTGTGAAGGTAAAAAAAGAAGACGAGACAGATTTAGGGGATGAAAAAGCCAAATCGGAACAGCCTGAAGATCGCAAGGCAGATATTAGTACATCTAGTCAACAGCAACAACAACCATCTGTCATCCAGCAGCGGTCTAATATGTATATGCAGCCTCTTTATTATAATCAGTATGCCTATGCTTATGGCTATTCACCAGACCAGGCTTATCATAATCATTTGATGAATACTAATCCAGCCTACAGGCAACAGTGCGAGGAACGGCAGAGGCAGGCTGCCGAGCAACATAGAGTGGGAGAGAAGAAATCTGAGGCTATTCAGAAAGACAGAGATGTTTCTGTGAAGTCAGAGGACTGGAAACAAAAAGTGTCAGTTCCTCCAACTTTGTCTAAAGCACCAAGTCTCTCTGACCTTGGTAAGCCCTCTCCCCAGAGCAAGCCCAAAGAGCTGCCCTCAGAATCAGCCAAATCTGTTATCATCCCAAAGGCGGAAGATGGGAAGCCACAAATCCAGCCACAAGAAGGGCTAAAGATGAAACTGAGTGAAGGAGGACACCATGGAAAAGAGGAGCAGAAAACTAGTATTGACTCTGGAAAGCCATCAGCCATGGAGCAAGCCATGTACATGTACAGACAGGTTAGGGAGATCTTGCATTGTTGGTTTTTTCTTCTTCAACTCGTCATATCCATAAAAGTACATGTCAAAATACTGATTGGTATTAAAGTAGCACAACCAATATTATTTATTGTCTGAAGTACAATTTTTCTCTTCCAGGAGCCTGATTCTCGACTATGGCCCTATGTTTACCCCAGCAAGTACCCTGAAATGCAAAAACAACTAGATGAGGAGAGATGGAAGGAAGAGCGGGAGCGGGATCGTGATCGGGATCGAGACAGGGACCGGGACAGAGATCGAGAGCGAGACAGGAAAAGTAAAGAAGAGAGACCTCGTCCCAAAGATATCCCTAAAGAGGAGTGCAAAGACGGGATTGAGCCACGGACCTCGACAGCTTCGGAGGAGCATAGAGGAATCAGTAAAGACCCCCGAGCCCATATGCAGTTCTCTCCAGCTCTGCCTCAACACCAGTCTTATATGCCATACATGCACGGATATCCCTACAGCCAGGGCTATGACCCTGGTCACCCAGGATACAGAGGGATGCCTTCTGTGATGATGCAGAACTATCCAGGTAAGATAGTGATGGGTCTTGAAAAGATTTTGCAGTGAGAACTTTTTGCAACATTAATCCTTCCTGTTCTTTAGGTAACCAATACTATCTATGCAGTTCTATCCGATGCTAATGGTGTTTTGTTTTTTTAGGGTCATACCTGCCAGCAGGTTACTCATTTTCACCATACAGCACTAAGATTTCACCAGGTGATGAGAGCGATAAAGCTCGTGCTAGTCCGACAGTAACTGGTAAATCAGCTTCAGATGCGAAAGCCTTGGACATCCTGCATCAGCACGCAAGCCAGTACAAGAGCAAATCACCCACGGTGGGTGACAAAGCATCTCATGACAGAGAGCGAAGTGGAGGCGAAAGAGAGCGAGAAGGTGACCGACCACGATCCTCTCCCTCGCAGAGAATAATGCCTTCCCATCACCACCTGGGTTATTCTCTTATCTCTGGACAGTATGATTTGTCTTATGCCCCTGGTGAGTGAGAGCTTGTTGAATGAATTTGCTTGTGGGGAAGATTGCTGAGCTGTTATCACCATCTGTTATGTCAGTACACATTTTCAGATTCTTTTTGGAGGAAATGTTTTATTAAAAAAAGAAATTGACAATAAGCTTTACAAAATCACATGACAGTTTTGAAACTGTCTCACTGTCTCTCACTCATTTGCCGAACCGCTTAATCCTGCACGGGTCACAGGGAGGCAGGTGCCTATTGGTACTGGGTGTAAGCGGGGTACAACTTGAACGCGCCAGACCATTACAGCGCAAAACAGACAGCCATACACACTCACAAGAAGGATCAATTCGGAACAGCCAATTAGCCTAAAGTGCATGTCTTTGGACTATGGGAGGAAACCGGTGTACCCAGAGGAAACCCATGCAAAGCATAGGGAGAATATGCAAACTCCAAACAGAAATGCCTGAGTCTGGCTATTGAACCCAGGACCTTTTTGCTGAGAGGCGGACGTACTAACCACTTCGCCACCATTGTTTCGAAACTTACTGAACAATTTGAGTTCTAAGTGATCTTACATTTAGTAAAAAAGTAGATTGATCTTTTTTTCCTTTTTTTTTTTTTTATTTTCTTTTTTTTTTTTTTTTTTATAAATATGAGATACCAAATACTAATTCACTGTATAGTAGTTAGCATTTGCATGCTTTGCTAAGGTTCCAATATTCAAATTCTGGCCATGCAAAATATGTTGAGTTTGTGCATATAGGGATTGGAGCATCTCTAATTTCTATATTCACTGAATGGGCTTTTCTTGATGAGAAGTAAAAGTCTTTTGCGCTTTCTGTTGTTTATTCATGCTGTCTTGGTAAAACCACATAAAATAATTGATTGTTAGGATAGTAAAATGGTTTATGGTCTAATGGGTACTAATTTGATTCCTGAAAAATGACCCACATTTATCTAACATGCTGCTTGTTTTCAGCCATTGTTGCGAGCCAGCAAGCCTCTGGCCCTTCACTCTACCCCCCTGCACGGAGGTGAGAACGGTAAGATATTCTTCTTTGTGGTGTCAGTTTCTAAATTTAAATCTACAGCATGTATACCCATCCTTAAGTGAGTAGTAGTATGCAGTCTGTGTTGCCCTCTAGTGGAATAAATCATTCTTTTTTTATGACTGTAACAAAATATAATACCGTTTTTATTATCTTTCCCCTTTTATTATTCTAATAAGTCTCTCTTGGCTTTCTCACAGATGCACATGACATCAGTACTGTTACCTAGATTTTTGCTCCAGCACCTCTAGAGGGTGATTTGTGGACCTCAAGCTTCCCTGCAGCCATGTGATGAAATCACATAAGGAAACAGTGTGGACTTTATGACATCAGTTCAATGGTGTTCCTGAAATTTGTGTTTGTTTATTTGTTTGTTTTTCCCGGTGTCTTCAAACCCCATCATTGGAGATGGATGAGGGGGTGCTAATATCACCCCAGTCCGATGTCCATCTGGAAGAGCTCAGTCACACGTCCCCTCAGTCACATTAATGAGGTACTCATGAGGGACGAGACACTGCGTCTCCTGCACGGAGTCACAATGTGGTAGCTTTTGAAAAAACTTGAATTTCAGGAACATTGTCGTCAGAGGAAGCAGGAAATTAATGGTATGGAAATGGCATGTGACTACTTTTCTCTGTTTACCTGCATCTTGAGGAAAAACTTGACAGAACTTTTACTCAAGTGCCCCAAGGACACAAATTGGTGATTTAATTTTTTTTTTTACTGCATTTTTTTTTTAAGGATGAGAAATAGAACAACTACAATCCTCTCAGTTGTCTCTTTTCTCATTTTTTGTCCTGACACAGCCACCGGGTGAACTCTATGCAAGCTATTGATGCTCACCTCCTTCATCCAGTTTTGATTCAGGGGATTTACTACAATTCCTGTTATGAAGGTTTTACATCGGATAACAGGAGAAATGAGCCTTTTGTGTAGTTTTGTTAAGACATTTCCAACACCACTCTCTTCTAATCAGCCTGTGTCGATCACCGCATCTTTTTTAGGGAGACAAGCAGACCTCTGCACATGTCCTTTCCTACCAACCTCTGAGCATTGAATGCTATACTGGTTGCCAGTACTAGCAAATGGTTTTCCTCTAAGGAGCTCTGCATTACTCCAGCACCATTTATACACCTACTCGGTGGTTAACTCCACAGATTGGGACTACTGACTTTGGGCTGCTTTAGATTGGTGCTCCGACATGCTTCAAAGGACTCCGTATGTCAGAGGAAGGTTGGGAAGACATCGATACTGGACGGGAGTAGTGCCTTCCTTTGTGGCAGTATAACCAGCACCCTTGAGCGGCCCTGCAAGAAGGAAGGCATTCATACTATTATACTTATAGGAGCTTCTCCTTGGCCCGGTTTCTCTTTCTGTGATGAGGCACGTGTGCCCATTTGACATTTGAGCAACCAGACATTTTCCAAACCACATGGCCTGGTCATAAACTGTCGAACATGCCCACGCTGTTGTTCACAATGCTGCTGCTTGAGAGTCTCATGCCAAACCGCATGACCAGAGATGTGTAAGACCTGGGGGAAGTGCCCTCATGCACGCACGAATAGTTTGAAAAGGAAGTCTGTATGGGAAATTCACTGTGTCTGTGTGCTGGGGCTAAACAGGCAACGCTAGACCCACTATGTGAGGTCCGTAATTGGGTTGGTACTCCACAGCTGTCTCAGAAGATGCTGATGCATAGAGTTACTGTATACCCGACAGTGGAGTTCCATGTGTTGTTTTTGTTTTGTTTTTTCCCCCCCATGTTCACTATCGGAGTTGAATTTCTTTGGATAGTCCCCCAGGTCCCTCTCCTTCCCACTGCGTCATGAGTATCTGCGTGGTGTAGTATAGCACTAGAAAAATATTAACCTACACAGAACAGAGGCAAGCTGTGCACGTTTGCCTCGCTTCCTGTATTTACCAAACCCCTCTCTCACACATGCACTCACGCTGTGCTTTCTGTATATATTGTACAGAGGAATTATTTTAAAGAGGTTGTTGGATGCTATTAGATTTTCTTACTTTTTTCTTTTTCTTTTTTTTTTTTTTTTGGTCTGTTAGCCTTTTTTTCTACTATTGTTGATATACTATGATTATGTAGCTGGTGTAACGGCTTTATAATTGAAGTGTTATATAATAAATTTACAGCTTGTTCTCTCCAAACACCC
>JAQMYF010000007.1:8320462-8332618 GCA_030014195.1 Neosilurus mollespiculum
AATGAATCATGTTGCCATTGGCCAGACATATATATATATATATATATATATATATATAATTTTTTTCTCTCTGTCTCTCTCTCTCTCTTTAATGGCACATCAAGCTTTGTAATGTATGAAAAGCGTATTCCACTCTTGTTGCACTTTGTTCCTGCTGTGCATCCAGGCGAGACTCATGGCATAAAAGCCCTTTGTATAGTTGCAACACTGTGTTCCAGCTCGTTTTCCATCCCTCTCCTGATTCTAATCACATCTCCAAACATGGTGCCAGATCCTCAGAGTAGCTGCGCGCTTTCCCCTGGGAGTCATTTGTTTGTCCACCCCCTGGATGTTTTCCAAAGAAACAGGCACTTTCCCTTAGTGCCACCACTGTGTTTGGACAGCAGGAAGACAGCCCCAGTTTTTACTGCCGTACCTTGTGAACAAGGACAAAACTGTTATAAAGTACGGACTAGCAGCATGTATTTTACATGTTTTTAAATACATATAATCATTTGTTGCTGTATATTTATGATTATAAATGTTTAATGTTTATTTAGAAGTACCCAAGGTGTAAGCGGGAAGTGCAGCTCCTCAGCAAGTTTATACATGTTTAGGAGTGTACGAGTCGACTGGAGTATGAGCTCTTTTTGCTTTCACACACAGCAGTGCTATTTTAAATCTGCTTCATGCGTTCATCATGTCATTTACATCAACATTTTCTTTAATACACTTCTTCAAATCTTGGCTTAGACACTTTCTTTACCGTCCTAATTGTTTTCATAATACTCATTTTATTATATTGTGTCACTTCCAGTTAGGTTTTATATTTTAGCTTTGTGCTTCTATTCCTCGCCACTTGTCTGTCTGTTGCTTTTGCTCTCATTTTCCCATCTATATTTAGGGCTTGTTATCAGGCTTTTCCGCAATTCACACACTCCTGTCCACTCCTCTCACTCCCCATTACTCCCTCTCCTTTTTGTCCAGCTTCTATTTTAGTTCACACTGATGTATTAAGAGGATATTCTGCACCAAGCATCTAGCAACCTTATCCAACAAGAAATATCTCCCAGTAAATAACGTTTTTTAAAGGCTGTTTGCTTGTTTTCAGTAATGAAAAGAGGTTTTTCCACAGAAAATCCAAGTTTGTGTTGTTAAAAATGGTCACTCGGACATTCAGCTGTAGATCTGCCAAGTTCTTCCTTTATAAATCATGAAGTTTGGCTCATCGGTTTTGTAGTAAAAGTGCCTTCCCTGTCCTGTTGTTTCTTTGTAATGAGCTCCCATGGGGTTTTCAGCTGACTGTCATTACCACTGTTTGCAAGTTACAACTGTTAGCATTACATTCATTTCTATGAAAGTGTTCATGTTCGCAGTATAACGCAACATTTCTTGCCATTATGTTTTTGGATGAATTTTAGGGTTTTTGCTCATAGGAAAAGTATATGGCTGTGCTGGGAGCTTACCAGATTCCATCATGTTTTCCTTTTTGAACAGACTGTCAAGCGGTGTTGGGGAGTATCTATAAAAAGACTGACAGGAGGCCCATTAAACCTGGACACACAGTACAGCCTGGACTGCAGTATTCCAATTGGGATTTCTCAGCCACATAATATACTTATGCTGGAGCCATGGCTTAAATAACTTTTTATTATTTTTTTAATCATGTTGTGTATTGCCCTCCTAGTAAGAAATAAAGAAGAATGACAATTGCACCTTTAAAGGTGTTTAATAAAGGGACTACTAATAACCAGTGTTTGAACTTGAAAGGTCAAACCCTGACTTGTAAAAACTTTCTAAAAAGAGAGTTTTTTGGTCTAATTTGGTCATGTTCCCTTACTATAGAACATATTGTAATATGAACACATGGGTAATTATAACCAGAATTCATATAGAGTTTATTTGCTACACTATCCATGCTAAGGGGCAGAGCTACATCGCAGTCTGCGAATAAATCTCTAGTTTATGATTTTTTGACATTTCAGTTGTGACTGAACTGGTGATTTATACCTAGAGACTATTAAGTAAATATATTTCAAGTAATGATTGTTATTGTTGTTTTTATTATGAATTCCATCAGGCTAAGAATGATGGCGGAACAGATGGATCCGAGTGAAGACGTGGGCCCAGTGAACCCGCCAGAGACGAGTGATCTTCAAAAAGAGGATGAGCCACACTGTGTCCAACATTTCAGACAAGGCATCATGTGAGGAAAAACCCATAGGCCAATGCCCTCACTCACTCTAATCCCAATTCTCCTTCTAGTCAGATGGTCATGACTTAGAATGTTCTAGAAAGATGTGGCATGTCACTGTTAGTTATGCCAGAAATTAAATCATATCTGCTCTGCTGTCTCCTCATTCCAGCAGGCCTAAGGCTGCACCACATTGATTGGTTCTGCAAATAAGATCAAGACAAGAGCGGCTTAGGATAAACCATACAATTTCAAAGCCAGATGCAAATATTGACATTATTAGTTGGGTTTTGTTGGGTGTGTACAATTTGACCTTATGGATGTTGTCATACACCCCATTGTATTGTCTGGAGAGGAGCGCTGGTGCTACCAAGGGCAGTGACTGGTTGTTGATCAGATATAAACTACATGCTGTCACTTCCTAAGCCAACCTCAACCCAATGGCTTAGCAGTTAAAAAAATACAACCAAACCCAATGTTATAGAACAGCATCATGTTTAGTTATAAAAAAGTGAGTGGCATTAAGACAGTATTCGTTCCGACTCACTCTTCCTAGAATAACTCACTCATTTATTTACCAAATCACATAGTCCTTAATTAAGGCCGCGGTGAAGCTGGTGCCTGTCACAGCCGACATTCGGCGAAGGTGAGGTACACACTGAGCAGCTCGCCAGACCATCACAGGCAAACACCTCCACAACCGCTCACACTCACTCACACCTTTGGCCAGTTCTAGTCCATTAAAAAGGACAGTACAGTTCGGTGGGCAGGATGGTGGCATAGTGGTTAGCATGTCCGTGAGTGGTTAGCATGTGAGTGAGAGAGTGGGTACAGTTTCGTTTAAAAAAATAAAAATAAAACTACTGCAAAAGAGTTTTAAGTTGAAGTTTAAGAATATTTGCATTTTGTTGTGGAATATTGATGCCATCGATTATAGCAGCTCTTATTAAGCACAGAGGATTCTGGGAACGTTGAGCCAGCTCCTTTAAAGGATCACTTACTTGTGACTTGTGAAAGTCTTCATACCCCTTGAACTTTTCCACATTTTGTCACATTATAAGCACAATGGTGAATGCATTTTATTGGGATTTTATTCAAGGAGTATCAATACTATGTTAGCCACTGTACAGTGCTTTTCTCGTGGAAAACTTTTGACAAGGCATTGTACACTTTACTCAGACATCAGAGCTCTTTAATATTATTTTTTAAGTCATGTTATAACTTTAGTTTCTTGGTAATACAGAAGCAAGACACACCTTCCCTCAGTTAATGTAGAACTTTTCATGCCAAAGTAGTCAAAGTTTTTGTTTATTAAAAAATAACCAAAAAAACCCACACATGTGGCAGGCCAAAACACACCTCCACTAATGAACACTTTTGTTTGATCACACAGTGACAACATTAAAGTTTTAATCATAAACGTAATTCTGATCTGCAGCACTGAGTCAGGTTTTAAACTAAAGGTCATCGAGATGTAAAGTCTAAGCATGAAAAAGTTAAAGTTTGTGTAAACCGGTAATACCATGATTCTGACTTTGCCACACCAAAAAGAAACATATTATTATATGTAATAAGATGTTTATCACCAAGGCAAAGTTGATAAAAAATTCAGCAGGGATATAAAATTAAGTTGTAGAAATAATAAGCCATCCTCTCTGCTTGGCGACACTGAGGGTGTTTCCGGTGAAGGTACCACCACTGCTGTTTGTTTTTGCCATTTCAAGTTGAGCTTGGCTTAGGAAGTGACAGCATGTAGTTTATATCTGATCAACAACCAGTCATTGCCCTTGGTAGCACCAACGCTCCTCTCCAGACAATACAATGGGGTGTTGTGCTCGGCGTGTGTGTGTGTGTGTGTGGCATTACTGTTTCTATTTGAAATTGGATTAATTCAAGGATAATTAGATTTTAACAGAAGAGAAATAAGAAAAAAAGTTTAACATGCACACTGCTATTCATTTCTCCAAGTTTTGTCACAATACGGGTGTATTTTGCTGTGTCTCAAGCTCAAAGCAACCATGCATGTTTATATGGATTTTAAAAGGCTCTAAATCTACTGAGAAAAGGACACAGAGAAATGTAGCTGGTTTAATATTATGTTGGTTTGGGTAGACCTGTGTCAGCTTATTGTTGTTCTTGCACATGGTGATGAATGATGAGGAAGTTTCGCTTATTTTTATTTTTATTTATTATTTTTTTTGTATTGGTCTTGTGTTATTTAGCCTTTCAGAGGCTACTACATGTTTAAATCAATAAATTTAATTAAACCTGCCACCAAGTAAATTTTATGTGCCCAGGTAAAATAGGGCCCTGCGATGGCCTGGCGAGCTGTCCAGGGTGTACTCTGCCCAGAGTCGGCTGAGATGGGCGCCAGCCTCCCCGCAACCCTAATTAGGATTCAGAAAATGAATGAAGGTAAAATAGGTTGCTGTCATCTAGTTAAACCCCACTTTAATGCCAACAGCAGGATGAATAAACAGGTGGTAGACGTTTTAGGCTAATTCACCCTCTCACCCTCACCCTGCTCCTGGTAGGCCTACACCTGTCAGTAGATAAGCTTTTTCCACCTAATACGATCTTTAAATACACCATCTTGGGCTATTTGAGCAATTTAAATCTGTCAGGGCCTATCTTGCCTTCACCGATGCCTTTTTAGCCGCCCTTATTCATAGATAAGTTTCTTGCCTAGGATTCAGAAAGGTCATTTGTTAGACATAATTAACAATTATTCCACCGAGCCTGAGGTTAATTATTTTATTATATACTACACTGGAACATAAGGAAAAATCACGGTAAAACAAGATTCTTCAAAACCCTCACAGATGCATCAGCTCGGTGCACCTCCTGATGCACAGTACCAGAGTTTTAATATAAAATAAGACAAGATTTTTCTAGTTCATTTTTACATATTTTAACCATGACAAAGGCAGGTCAGGTGAGTTCTGCACGCTACAAGCCGAGCTAAGCACTGTGTATTTAACAGCATGTTTTTATAGCCTACTCATTCAGAGTTTATATATACAACACAGAAACGTAATTACATTGTGTAACAGTGTGTCTTTAAACTCATTCAAGGTTTTAGTATATACTACACAGAACCACAAAATAAAAAAAAAAAAATTATGAATTATTTTTTCAATTTTAAAGTGTAATAATGCTGATGCCGTCTTCTCCAACTGACCGTGACAAATCCTAAGTGCCTGTTGTTTTGATTCAGGCATTATCCACTTGGGGTATTATTTTTTAAGCCCCTGATAGCAGACTAATTAGATTGTGCCGTTCCCGTGTAGTGAATTCAAATTAACTATTTACTGAGTACATTAATTTATTGTGTGTTTATGTGCCTGATGCTGTTATTATAAAAAAATCTTTACAGCAATTGACAACGTAATCCTGAGAGGAAGCCAGTCATCTTTTACTTTGTATACTTAATGCAATGGATATGTCATGTAAGGAACTAGTTTAATGCACATGGTGATAAAAACATTATTTTAAAATGTGCCTAATACCCTGTGAGGAAGTTTGATGTCCTTACATGTCACAAATCTATGCTTAAATAATTTGCCATATATAGCGACAAGTGTCAAACCCTCTATGATGACATCACAGCAGGGAAAAAATATTATTCCCCTTTACTAATTATACGGATAAGCTGGAAAGATATGTAAACATGACCCATTTGGAAACTGTGTTACAGTCCAAAGGGCAGGTTTGTGTTTACATGGCCCTCCTGTCAGTCATTTTGTAGATATTCCCTTATACTCCTTCACTCTGCCCCCTGAAAACCCTTCTAATATTGCAGTTTAGCTTTCAGAAGAGCTTATTACAAAGGATAAAAGACTGACTGCACTCATGACCATTGTCCAAAAGTTTTTGTTTGTTCCACATTTAGTTTTTATTGTTATATAATTGGCTTGACAGTCCCAAGCCAACTATGAACTACTGATTTTTCTTCATGTGTGGGTAAAATGGTTGGGCTTAAAGAGTAAATCTGTTAGAAATTTAATCTTGACAAGTTTAGAGAAATCTTACCTAATGTACTTTAAATGCATTTTCCCTCCTTTAGTTCTGGTTGTTCAGAAACAGTTCAGGAAAACGTAGCATTCTGACTTAATACAGAAACAAAAATCTTAAGTACATTTTTTATTTTTAATTGTTAAGTAAAAGTTTTAAGTGTTTTTTTTTTCCGGCAGTGTGCTTCATTGTGCTTCAGTGTGCTTCAGTGTGTTTGGCCAGTCAGCTCCCATGGATTTCCGGTCACGGATGGCTGTGGCATCAACCTGGATTCGAACTTGCGATCTCTGGGTAGATTAAAATAAGATATTTTAAGAAGGCTGGCACAGTGTCGTAGTGGTTAGCACATATGCTGAGTCCTGGGCTCAGGCATTTCTGGGTGGAGTTTGCATGCTCTTTGTCTTGACTCCGGTTTCCTCCCACAGTTAAAAAAAAAAGACATGCACATGAGGCTAATTGTCTGACTATAATATGTAAACTGCCATAGCTCACAACAACACAATGAGATCATAATAATGGAGAGACTGAGTAATTGCTGTTTGAGACCACACAACAGGGCCACCTATAATCACAAAACACACTACATCAGATGTCTCCATTTGGTGAGAATGTTACTGCAGTCTTGTCCATTTTTTACCTATTAAGTCGCATCTTATATAATAATGGAGCTCCATATTTCATACTTAAAGCCATGAGCTTGATTTTGTTGTGTCTGTGCTCTGGTGCCGTCACATGCAACCCAATAAATAAAGAAAATGGCGGGAAAATTTTTCCTGCTCAGCTGATAAGCTACCAATGGCCTGCTTCTTCTTTTATGATGTGGGTATCGACGAGTTCTGGTTTTGTCAAAACATATGACTGCCATGACCCTGTCCAGGATCAAACAGAGGATGCACGAATGAATGTAATAGATACATCAAGCAGCGCTATGTGAGCACCATGTACAGTTTACGCTCTCGTGGTAATGACTGAGGCCTTTATTCTGCAAGCTTCAGTTCTGACCATCTGCTTCAGTCTGCAAGACAGAATGAAACTTCAACATGGGAACTTCAGACAGAAATTTAAACCCAGAACCTTCTTGCTGTGAGGCAACAGTGCTAACCACTGTGTGCTGTTGTTTCACCCAGGTTTTCACTCCCTCAGAAGAATCTCTTCTGTACTGCTGCTCAGTTGAGCAGTTGCTTATGTTTGCAAAATCGTAATCACTCAAATTAGTGTCATTCTGATTATTTTTAAACTACTGCTAATGCATTCAAAAGGGATGATGCTCTTTTGGATGCATCTCATTGTGAAGTAGTATGAACATTCTCTGGTAATGACATTGTTCCAGTACTATTAGTATCTGATTCTATATATTAAAGAAAATAAATCTATTCCTGGAATTGCAAACACAGAGACTCTGAGTGCAGATATCTTGCAATTCCAGGAATAGATTTATTTTCTTTAATATATAGAATCAGATACTAATAGTACTGGAACAATGTCATTACCAGAGAATGTTCATACTACTTCACAATGACATGCATCCAAAAGAGCATCATCCCTTTTGAATGCATTAGTGAATTGATTCATATCGATTCATTTGATTCAAATGAATACAAAAAGAAAAAAAGAAAAAAACACTGCCAGGCCAGACAAGGCATACTGTTAACTCACTGAGCTATTTACTCTGCCTTAGAGGTATCACACAGAATAGTCAAAAATTCTATTTCTCTTTTCCATTCTTTTATATCTATGAATGATCTAGTTTGCAAATTACAAAACTTAATAAAGATTTTTTCACTAGTATATCAACGTTCACTGAACGATTCAGCGAGTTAGCGGTTCGTGAATGATTCAGTGAGTTAGTGCTTCACTGAGTCATTTAGTGAGTTAGCGGATCGACCATCACTACCCCTGATGTGGACCATGTGGACCTGATGTAGCCCACTGTTATCTGTTTGTTTTTTCAGTAAGTGCAAAAAAAGTACCAATCAAGTGCCAACTTAGTGTTGAAAAGTTTGGGCAAAAATCATGTGGGAAAGTGATAACAGGCAATTCACAAAACTAGGCGAAAGGTTTAAACCTATTATTATGTGATTATGCTAAAGATATAAAGACTGATAGATTCTCATGATGTTCCACTTTGGAAAAGGTCAGAAGCAAGATGCTAACTGTGTTGCCCTGACCAGTTTGTGTTACTCCAAGCTTTGTGTCCCACTGTATTTATACAGTAAAACCAGTCTTCCACTTTTAAATAAAGAGTTCTGTCATTAAAAAAAATTGCCACAGACAAAAACAATTCTTGCCATAAACATGTCAGTCTCTGTACAGACACACTGATGACTAAGGATTCTGACCTTTTCTCTAAACACTGTCCAGCCCCTTCATTGCAGAATTCACTTTATGAGAATTTGAGGCCTGTTGTTAAATACATTGACTGATTCATGTACTTGAAGGCATGTATGCGTGTGGTGGGGCTTGCTTTGACATGATACGACATGTACTGATACAAATTTTCCTCTCTTGTCTACATGCCTGTCAAGCTCTCATTTCTCACTGTAGATGACAGTTTAGTTAATTAATATGACAAAGACAAGCGCAGTCTGAGGCCCTTATGTTTTCAGCAGCTTTGACACATTCCGTGAGAGATAGAAGTACAATGTCTGGTTGCACTACAGGCTGATTTTTTCCGAAGGATGTGTGTCAGAGAGGCCCGACTGTGGTTATGGTGATTTTCCTGCTCTAACACACCTAATCAACCTGGTCAATAACTTACCCCTTATTTTCATATGTTATCGTGTTCATCTGGAACCACATCCTTCACAGCTGTAATCGCTTCCACTATCCTATCAGGTGGTAATACTAATAATAGTGCTTATACAAACTGCTTATTAACTAAGTGTGAGGTCTGTACAGAGAGGACTTGTACAGACCAAGCAAACAGAGATAATAAGCAGTTTATTGTATGGCATTTTAAAATGTATGGTCTTTATTTTTACTTCAGGTGCTAAGTTGAATTATCATCTGAAATAATGAAATAACATTTAATTCTGGCAGAGTTACAGAGTACTTTCTGATGAGGGGTCGCAAACATTATATATTTATCTGTTTATCTATTTCATATATCTAAATCATTATGATAGCTATATGCTTGTTATCCTATTAGCTTCAGAGGGGTACACTGTGAACAACTCGCCAGACCATTGCAGGGCAACACCCACACTACCATTCACACACACCCCTTGGGTCAATATTGAACAGGCAATTAGCCTAATGTGGATGTCTTTGGACTGTGAAAACCGGAGTACCCGGAGGAAACCCACCCAAACAATGGGAGAACATGCAACTCCACACAGAAACGCCCAAGCCCAGGAAACGAACCAGGACCTTCTTGCTGTGAGGTGCTAACCTTTACACCACTGTGCCTCTTCTCCAAATGTAAATAATTAAGTTAATTAATATATAGTAGAATTAGATTTTACTTTGTTTGTGTGGTATAGAGTGTGTATTGTTGACTATGGATGGATTGGTTGGTGTGTTGGTTCTCTTTTGTAAATTCATGTGTTATTACTTTAAATGCTGTTTATAACCAGCTGTAACAATAATAATAACTTTACATCATACATCTCATGGTATTGACATCATACCTCTAACCCCTGACAACTCCATAGAGCCGATGTCATATCTGTTGCTTTCTGTGACCTAGTTTGTGCAGTGCAGTCTATAATTCACTGTCTACTGTGGCTGATTGTGCAATTTTTATACTTACATACCTTTTATTGCAGCCTGATTCTGTGCTTATTGCCTGTACTGAGACTCTTGTTTCTGAAATCAGTAAATAATTAAAAATGTACTGTTTCATAATCAAAAATATGCTGTTTCGTGCATCAGCAGTATGTTTTGATCAGAAATTTTCAGATTGTTTTGCAGTTGGGTTTCCTCTGGGGACTCCGGTTTTCTCCCATAGTCCAAAGATATGCACATTAGGCTAAACGACTGTTCCAAATTAAACCTAGATGAATTGTGGGTGTTTGCCCTGAAATGGTCTGGCGAGCTGTTCAGGGTACACCCCGCCTTCCTCCAGTGTTGGCTAAGATAGGCTCCAGCCTCCCTGCAACCCTAGTTCGGCAAATGAGTGAGTGAATGAGTAAGCGAGCGAGGTGGGTACATTGTGAACGTGAGTGGGAATGATTGTTTGTATCTGTAATGGACCTGTAATAAACTCATCAGGGATTGGCTCCAGCTTTCCCTGTGACCCTGATGGATGCAGAACTCAAAGGAACTCTTGATTTGAGCATAAAATCTCACATTCCCAAGCAGGATTTCTGAGGTGATGTGGCATTTTCTCCGTTTTTTTCTGGTCAATGGTAAATGTAAATACTGCATTAGCTTCTTTGCTCCCCATCTGAGATGCATGGCCTTCGAATACTTACAATAGGACATGCATTTCAGCTTGCATTACTTGTCTGTGCTGTTTTGACTCTAATTAATTTTATGTTTTAATTTCATGTCATTCTTTTCAAGCAATGATTTAATTGTAGCTATAGAATATTTCCCGGTATTTTATTTTATGAGTAACAACAAATAAAATATCATCTGCCTCATGGGCAGTGATGGCTTTGTGGTTAAGGCGATGGGTTACTGACCCAAAGGTTGACGGTTCAATCCCCACTATCACCACTGTTGGGCCCTTGAGCAAGGCCCTTAACCATCAATTGCTCAGCTGTATAAAAAAAAAAAAGATAATTGTAAGTCACTCTGGATAAGAGCGTCTGCCAAATGCTGTAAATGTAAATGGGAAAGCGTAGCTTTCTACATGGTGCCAGGCAAGTGCTAATGATTTGGGTGGTGAGTGATGTTTGAGGAAGTCGTATTTGCACACTGCCAGGGAGGAGCAATGGGGGTTAAAGGCTATGCCTCAGCATGCTCTATTACCCATTCAGCTGGATTTGCATTTCTGGTGCATAAACACAAACTTTCACCAGTAAAACATTTCTGTACTGAAATCCCCGCTTCAAATAAGGTGATAATAGCAGATGATGTTTAAATATTTTCGCAGGAAACATTGAATTGTTCTTTGGCTGACTGCAACATTCTCAAAAAAAAAAAAAAAAAAAATCCCTTTTAGTTAGTTGCATTTGTGTAAACTTTATGTAAAGCACTAATTTCCATACTAAAACCAAAATTTATATGCATTATAAAAGTGGGTTTTCATGGTTCTGGGATGTTAATCTTGATTACTTCCCTTTATTTCTTCATATCAGTAGTATAGTCATGCTCATTATAATATTGTACCATTGGCTGATGCAAAAATCCACTGCAGTTGAAGTGAACTTATTATAGGCATAAGAAATAAACAGGAAATACAGTGTTAACTCTTGCAAATGGAATCATCTGCATTGCCTTTCTGAATCATCTGCATTGCCTTTCTGAAACCATTTGCTTAGGGCAGGGGTCTCAAACTCAGTTTACCTGGGGGCCGCTGGAGGCAGAGTCTGGGTGAGGCTGGGCCGCATCAGGCTTTTCACAAGAAAAGCTTTGTTTTTAAATTTTCAGTCTTCTCAAATCTCTTTATTTTAATTTTTTAACACAAAATAAGATGGAAAAAAATAAAAAAACAAATTAAGAATTAACAAGAAAATAAATAAATAAATCAGTAATAAATAAATAAAATAATAATAATCTTAATAATAGTTAGATTTCCCTGGTCAGCGACTATATGAGGTTTCTTCATATCTGCTGTATTCAGATTCTAATGTCTGTATTAACAGTTCTTTAACCTTTAACCTTCTTCTGAAAATTAATTTTCCTGAACATGATTGGAACATTGAAGAACATGAACTGTTCTTCTGAAAATGGCTTCTCTTGCCTTGAAGTTTCAATCAAGCGTTTAGCCGAAGCACAGAGAATGTCATTTCCGCTTCCTTTTTCTTGTAACCACAGCACGGCGGTCGGCGGATAAAAGCCCGGTAGCAGTCTCCTTTGTT
>JAQMYF010000007.1:8344008-8358482 GCA_030014195.1 Neosilurus mollespiculum
ATTGAGGTAAAAGAATGGCTAATAAACAAAAACAATTTTGTTTTTTTTCTGAAAAATTGATATTCTTCAATTTTTTTGTTCTTATTTCCTACAATAGCATTGTTCAATACATTTTCACCAAAAAAATTATAGAGAAGTAATTTTCTACTTCTTTTTGTTAGGAGCCATTTTAGACAAAATTTGTGGTGTATAATTTTCGCTGCACACTACTGTATTTGTGTTCTTGTCCTAGTTCATGTACAGCAGTTTCAGTTCTTATTGTTCTTGATTGCTGTATTTATTTTTCTTTTCTTTTCTTTTTATTATTTTCCATTTTTTTTCCATAGTAATATTAAAATTTTCTTTTTTATGAAGGAATCCCACAGGAGCAGCATCCTGTTTTAGATATAAAAGCTTGGGCTTCGTGTCAAGTAGTTCTAACTGGAGGTCCTGCCGATAGCAGGTCAGGTTGAAGTGATCTTCACAGACTACAGAATTATACAGAAAATTTTTTGGCCTGTGCCAGTGTTAAGCTATGTTTTCCACGATTTCTGCACTTGTTGTTTGTGTAGCCGTATGCTTTGCACTCCGCCATTTTCCCAGCAACACAACACTGGCTGATAATGTGATATCTTACACTGGTGTCTGCTGCACGCAGCCCAGCCAGTAGGACAAAACGAGTTTGCGTCACTACCAGGTCGGAAACAGCCAATTAAGGAGGCAACTTGTCGCTTTGCATGCCTAGTAATAGTAGTGTGGCAGCACTTGTGCGTACTTCACAAGTAGCAAGAACTGACATTGCCTGACGGAACCGTTGATGTCATACATGATCGTTTTAAAGAGCTAGTAATACCATGTTTTAATGTTTTAAGTATATTACTTTTATTTACAAAATAGAGGGCAAAATCGCATTAGACTCATTTTGCAGATTAAATCGCGTGACATCCCGCATGTACTCTGCACTTATCACAGATCCATTTTAAAGATTTAATTCTTACATCACAAATATCACAGCAGGTTTGATGCAACTGCTGAGAACACTGCCAGTAAGACACACATTTCAGTACAAATCTAATCATCAACTATACCTTATCTAACCAGCACGCTCTGTTATTAAGTACTTCACATGCTTGCTTAGTTTATTTACATGGTTAAACATTAGGAAGGGGAGAGCAACGAACCTCACGAGTGGTGCTCTGTAAGGTTTTTATCAAGTGGAAATCTCAGCTTGTTTCCAGTCGAGAGTCAGGTGTGAGATTTTCCATTCCTAAAGGGGAAAGATAAGAAAATTGTGGATGTAGAGTCCCTGGGATATACTGAAGTGGAGGAATGAGCTGTGCTTTCACAAAGAGCTGACAGGGAAACAGTGTTGCGCAGTCTAATACAGCGAGCAGTAGGATGGTTTTGGAGTCAGAGAGACTCACAAGGTGGATCAAGGTGAGGAAAGTGGTTGTGAGTTTTTAGTTGCATGGTTTTCAGATATATCTCTAAATGCCTGAATTAACATAACTGATACATATGCTTATATATTTTTATTTATTATTTACTTTCACACTCTAAGCAATTTCTGAACCACTGTATCATATCTTCCTTGACATATTAAGATTGATATACAGTGTTTGCTCAACACACTCCCATTGGTTCTGGACTTTTCAGACAACCTGTAGTGTTTGAATATGTACTGATCAGCCATAACAATGATTACATTAAGATTAACTTTTAGATTAGCCATTACATTATGACCACTGACAGGTGAAATAAATAACGTTTATCTAGTTACAGTGGCACCTGCCACAAAGTGGAATGTATTAAGTAGAAAGTGGACAGTCAGTTTACAAAGTTGACATGTTGGAAACAGGAAAAATAAGTAAGTGTATGGATCTGTGTGACTTTGACTAGGGCCATATCTTGATGCTAAATGTCTAGGTCTGTTTATCTCCAAAACAGCAGGTATTGTCGGGAATCTTACAGTGGTAAGTAGATCCAGTGAATTGGCAAGTGTATCATGGGAGCCCAAGGCCCACTGACGTGAATGGGGAGTAAAGGCTAGTACGTCTGTTCTGATCCCACAGAAAAGCTTCTGTAGCACCAACTGCTGAAACTGTTAATGCTGGCTATGCTTGAAAGGTGTCACTACACATGGTGCATTGTAGCTTACTGTGTATGGGGCTACCTAGCTGCAGACCAGTCAGGTAGTGTTAATGTTATGGCTGATCGGTGTATATTATTGTACAGCACGTTTATTCAGTCGTTTAACTTTAGCTGTATTCATGCTGTATAAATGTGCAGTGTACAATGAGTGTAGCACCACAGGGCAAATACTGTATACACTACACAGGAATGGAACATTGCCATTGGTTCTTAATCTTAGGATAATGGAATATTACTTATTCAACCGATTTTCTCATTTCTGATTAGTAAAAAAAACATCAAATAATTCTCGGTATTGCATCGTTGACTTGGTGTAAATTATTTATTCATTCATACATTTTCTTAACCACTTAATCCTAATTAGGGTCGCAGGGAGGCTGGCGCCCATCTCAGCTGACTCTGGGCGAGGGCAGAGTACACCCTGGACAGTTGCAAATTATTTATTTATTTATTTGATTTTGATATACTGTATTAATCCTGCAAGGGAAATAATTGCCTCTGCATTAAACTCATTCAAAGTGAGCACACACATGTAAACAGTGATCACACACATTCGGAGCAGTTGGCTGTCAGACACATTGGGGTGCCCAGAGAGCAGTTGTGGGATAGGTGCCTTGCTCAAGAACACACCAGCCATGATGGTGGAGGAAGAGAAGGTGCAGCTCACTCCACCTACCACCACACATTTTTCCTGCTGGTCCAATGACCTTTCAATCCCAAACCCCCTTCTCTTACCATTAGGCTACAGCTGCTCTCTGTCATTATTGCACTGTTGCCATCGGAAAAGTTGCTTAATCTTTGCATGACTGGAACACAGACTGGACATTACATCTACGTAAATGTGTATACTGACAAAAAATTGTAGGACTATTGAGTTGAGGTGGGTGGTATGGTAAAGTTTTTCTATTATGGTATAAATAACTTTATATCACGATAACGATATATATCAAGACAGAGGATTTTTTGTCATTAATTCAGTAATTGGCTTAAATGACCATACTTTCAACATGCTTTTTTCATATTTGATTATTTTCTTCTTTTATTTGGAACTTGTACTTCTACCCAAATGAAACTACCCGACTAATCACAACATTACCAAAATATGTATATTTAAAAAAACAAACAAACAAACAAACAAAAAAAGATTTTTCCTGCAGATTTGCTCTTCTTTAATTTCAAAAAGCTGATAAAATAAACCAGCGTGCAAATATCTGGTACTTTAGCTTAAAGTTTACCACAATTTGAAGGTTTTACAACAAGGCTCATGTAAAGCTGTGTGGTGCAGCTTAACCATATGTATATAGTTGTTTCAAAATAAAGTACATTATAACGCTCATTTAAAATTTTGACTTGACATTCTCCATATAAACAAGGCAACTCAACGTTGGTGACATGTTTGCAGCTAGGCATTACATACCTGGGGTCAAGGGTTCCAAGTAAATCTCTGAACCCCGGCTTTACAAGGGTATGAATCAGGACCATCGTATGTGTAATGTCCTTTCATTGTTGAGATTTCTTATCAGATAGATTGTATGTGGCAAAAGACCTTTTATGGCATTTAATTTGTCTCAAAACTTCATTCATTCATTTTCTAAGCTGCTTAATCCTAATTAGGGTCGCAGAGAGGCTGGCGCCCATCTCAGCTGACTCTGGGCAAAGGCGGGGTAAACCCTGGACAGCGCGCCAGGCCATTGCGAGGCCAACAAACACACGACCATTCACACTCACACTTTGGAACAACCAGTTAGTCTACTGTGACTGTTTTTAGACTGTGGGAGGCCTTCTTGCAGTGAGATGGACGTGCTAATCACTACACTACCGTGATGCCTGTCTCAAAACTTGCACTAAATTAAAAAAAAAAAGTGCTTGCCTGAGTCAGAGTTTATGTGTGCACGTAGCAGCGAAACGCTTGCACGAGTTTTGAGATCTTTTTTTTATCCTGGGGATCAGCACCCTACGAAGACACTGCTTCCATAGGCTTGCTCGACACCGCTCGCTTGCCATGGTGCTGACTCCCCCGTGTGTCAATGCTGTGTAACCATGGTGATTCAACAATTAATCTATATATATATATATATATATATATATATGTGTGTGTGTGTGTGTGTGTGTGTGTGTGTGTGTGTGTATACCTTCATACTGCCCAACTCTACTATTGAGCTCTGTAAATAAATCTTTGTTTTGCCATTTTTTTGTTGTTGTTTTTTTAACAATGCTATAATTCTGGATGTCATAGCATGTACGTCATAGCTTGCGTACTACAATGTTTAGTTTAATCCAGAATCCAAGCTGGACACAAGCAAGCAGACAAAAGAAGTGTTCAGTATCTTACCCAGCTGCCCTGTCTCCTATTACAGACTGTCAGCAAGTACAACTCTCAGTACCACAAACTTTTCCAGAACATTCCCAAAGAAGAGATCCTCATGAAAGGTACAGTATGAGGTTTCCTGTGTCAGAAAAGTGTGTTTTGTACTTGTGTGGGTCATGCTGGTTTAGGTATAAACATACTTGATGTTGAATGTGTTTCAAAGTACAACATAGTGTTGAATAGGTTTATTTAACTTGTCATGTACGCACATATCAGTTACTGAACACACTAACAGAAACATAAACCTCCAATCGGTACTGTATTGCATGTGTTTTGGCAGCTGTGGAGTCTAAAACCACCTCTTAGGAAGGAAAAATGAGACTAATTACATTTCTGCATTAACTCTTAGTGTACTCGTGTGCTCTACTGAGGGATATCTTGCTGCAAGGACGACTGTACATCTCCCGCAATTGGCTGTGTTTCTATGCTAACCTGTTTGGCAAGGACATCAAGGTTAGTTCTGAAGGGTGGCAGCCGTAGATTGTGTACTTTTACACTAAGGAGAATAGTTATACTTACACACACATGTTTTATATGTGGTCTAGTGGTGCCATAAATTTCACTTTCGCTTCAGCAGTTCTATTTTAATCTGGGGTCTAAAGTTTTCTCTGTTTAATACAATAAGTCAAAAATTAAGAATTAAGATAAAGTCTGATGTGAAATACCTAGTGTGGGAATAGCTATGGAAATCCTGTTAAAATCCTTGTCTTGACTGCTACTACTCATGTAACAATTCACAATTTAAGAATTTGGTTCGATTCACAACATTGGGATAGATTTTATTTTTTCCAAGACATTTTTGGATAATGCAAAATTAATCTTGCTATCCTTTATCAACTAAAATATACATTATTGTTAATTTTTAAAAAAAATTCTTATTTACCAACATTAATTTTTTTCAAAGGATCAGTGGTGGCCCAATGGTAGGGGGCTGGATTACTGATCCCAAGGTCGGGGGTTCAAGCCCACTTTCACACGGGTTGTAGCCCCAGTGCAGCTAACTGGGTTATTAAAGGCCAGCCATGTCTCTCACTGTCTATGGTGAGAGGCATGTAAAAGAACCATTGCTGACCTTCGTAAAGAGTAGGCTGCATTGACGTCAGCATGCTTCTACCCTTTGATGGCCTGGCGAGCTGTCCAGGGTGTACTCTGCCCTCGCCCAGTGTTGGCTGAGATGGGCGCCAGCCTCTCCATAACCCTAATTAGGATCAAGCAGTTCATTTGTAAAGGCTGTAGTAAAATAAAGTAGCCTAATTAAAATGTACCTTACAAATAGACAAATAGAACTTTTCTTTAAAATTTGTGAACATTTATGAAGGTGGTTGTTAGGCTTTAATATAAAACAGCTCACCCCATTTGCTTCCATTTCCTTGAAGTAAGATTGCTCTAATTTCACGCTGAATATATTTGCAATCACTCGCACAACAGGTATTTCCCACTTTATAGTTTTTTCAATGTTTTTCTGTCATTCAAGCTGAATATTAACTCTGCAACTCAGGGTGTAATTGTTTATAGTGACATCACATGCATACACTCTGTTGTACGATATTGCACCCAATGTTGTGTAAACAATGCACTTACAGGTAATTACAACCTAATAATGGTTAGTTTTATTTCTATGATTATGATAATTATACATTTAATTTATTGTTGTTTCACATACTGTTGAATCCTAACTGCTGCAGTTTAAAACCCTGTAATGCTTGTTACAAACTTTTACTTTGCTTTACATTTAGCAATATTCTTTTTCAAAATTGCTTTGAATAGCACTAATAGTTTCCTTTTCCAATTCTTTCATCCTTTTCATCCTTTCTGATAAAACAAACAAACAAAAAATCCAGGCAGAATAAGAACAGAGAAAAGAATGTTTAAACTGGTAGGTCAAATCAGGATCAGATCTCTTAAACCCTAGATGACATCTCAGATGAGATCACTGATTAGTACTTTTGCAGGTTACTATAATACAGGGCTTATGACCCAATCACACCATTCACCTGGTACATCCTAAGCTCTTGACCTACAGCTAAGTAACACTGCTTACTCTTCTCCTGGTTGCATCTTTTTGTTTTATTGAATATAGTTATGTAAGACATTTTTACTCCATTTATATATTCATATATCTGAATATGTGTGTAATAGGAAAGTGATAAAAGGAGTAACAATGAGAGAGACTGGAGCAAGTTAGCCATATTGTTAATTTGAATGTATGTGTGTCTCAGGTGGCTATCCCTGTAGTTTCAGTTCGTCTGGTGAAGAAGCACAAAACAGCTGGTCTGGTCCCTAATGGCCTTGCCATCACTACAGACACCAGTCAGAAGGTATTCTGAAATGTATGGATATACATTGCACACTCACATTTAATAGTATGTCTGTTTGTTCATGGACCAGATTACGCAGTCAGTTTCAATGCTGCCAGTAAAGAGCCAATAGAAACAAATGGGGCAAGCAAATATCAGATGGCAGACACAACTTGCACAGTGTTTAGGGTTCAAAGACACATCACAGTAGATAAATACTCACTGAACCTCTGGATTATTGACTTTGGTTAGACATGTGCATCTCGGTCATTATAGTTAACGTGCTGTGATATAATAAATATAGTTTATAATGATGTGTAATAGTATATTATAATTCATGTTTTGGAAGCTGAACAACTTGATATGAAGGTATTATTTGCAATATTTGCATGATAATTATTGCACCAGTTCTCAAAACCTTTCTAACAACTCTTTCACTTTGTTTCTGTAGTATGTTTTTGTCTCGCTCCTGTCTCGAGACAGTGTGTATGATGTCCTCAGGAGAATCTGTACCCATCTGCAGGTAAAATAAACACTGTCTTGTGCAGTAACACATCTTAATCACAATATCACATATACCAGCTCTTTATCTCTTATACACCATACACCATATACACATATACTGAATGCTTTCCTGTTTTATGGATCTTTGCTCTGCAGGTCAATGGAAAGAAGAGTCTGAGTCTCAAACAGTATCTAGAAGAACCTGGCTCACTGTCAACTGTAAGAAACTTGAATTCTTAATTTGGATTCATTTAAAGCACAACATTGTGTTATGTTCATACACTCGCCCACTTTGGTGTGTATCTGTTGTGTATTTATAGAGCGTCCTGCTACACTTTACACAACACTGTTGACTCAGTCTAGGTTCTGTTTGCTTTAGTTTGGCAGAATCTATTAACTCAGACAACAATAACAGGTGTGTGCTGCGCTAACGTCACAGGAGGACATTGGTAATTCAGATATGATGGCATTTGATAGGATAACCTATAAGGGTAATGTGAGAGCACAAACCACCACCAAGATTAAAAAAAACAAGCAGAAAGTACCCCATCCTGGACCTGCTGTAATACAACTCTTTCAAACTAGCTCACAGTATTAATGAACCTTCCTAGATTCCTAGATCCAGGATTTGATTTGGATCATCTCCAAAATTTAATGTAGAATTACTTGGGCCATACCACACTCCTAAAAAAAAAATTACTTGCTACCATACAAACAGACAAACAAAAAAAACGATGCTGACATAAACATGACCTCCCTGACAGAAGTAAAAATGAAAGGGTGTTACATCCACATTGCACTCCGTGTCGAATTTAAACTCCCAGGGGCGCACATGGACTACCAGCAGGGCTGAAGCAGATTTAGAGTCCTTACACAATACTCCCATTCACCCTACTTTACTTTAGTAACACCTAGTAATCATCACTCAGGGTTTTTAAAGACACTCTAAGCTCTGGCTCACTGCAAAAGTAATTATTTGCTTTGTTGCTATCTGACTGTGCTAGGCTATAAGATTTATCTGGCTGTTTATTTGCTATTGACATGAACTTATTGTATCCCAGCTCTTCCTTATGATCTTCCCACAACATCCTGTTTCTTGATCACTCGACCCTATTGCCTGTGTGCAATCTAACTGCAGTTTGCAAGGATTTGCAAAAACGTCTTTAATGCAGGACACTGTCAACTAAAATATAAAAGTAGACCAAGGAAAGAAGTTTAAACTGAAAATGGATGCCATTGAAGATCAATTTATTTTGAATGGTTTATATTCAAGTCCCTGCGGGTAGAGATTTTTATTAATCCATATTTTAGATATGATAAGCATAGTTCAGAAGTAAAGGCTCTGTGCTCTTTTTCTCTCAGGATGAGTTCCCAGTGGCCAGCTCTTACCCCGCAGTGTTAAAGTGGCGCAGGAAACCTTCCGTTCCATCCGTCTCCTCCTCTCTACCTGATCTGTTGGGAAATTCCAGCAGCAGTGCTGGAAAGCCTCAGTTTACAAGTGAAACTCAACTGCAGGGTATGAAACACACACAGACAGGTATAAAAAACATAAATGGATGCGCACTTCTTGGCTAATGAACGTACTTTATTATAATGTAACTCTTGCAGTAAATGTGCTGGTATAAGGCTTTCATTTCATGCATTAAGATTTTTTCCCTGGTTTGTGCTTTTCAGAGAGACGTCTTGAGGCTGAGAATATTCTCCTGACCGAGCCAGTACCAGAACTAGGTCACATGGAATATCAGCTCCTGAAGTTTTTCATCCTACTGTACGTTCCAAAATCAAATCAGCTCCATCTGAGAATGTTATGAAGCGCAGATCATTATCGATGACTAGTGGAATTATTGTCAGCATACCGTTGTTTTTCTGGATTTATTGAATGTGATATTGCCCTCTATTGGCGAATACTGTGTGTGTACTAAATTAGCCTTTAAATAAACCCTGCATTGTGGCCTTCAGAACTTTAGAATAAGGATTGATTCTTTTAATGCAAAAGTCCAACCATTTATCATCATCATCATCATCATTATGATTATTATTATTATTATTTATTGATTTCATGATTAGGCCTAATTCATGAAGGTTCTCTAATATTCAGTTTCTCTCTGTGTGTGTGTGTGTGTGTGTGTGTGTGTGTGTGTGTGTGTGTGTGTGTGTGTGTGTGTGTGTGTGTGTGTGTGTTCGTGTGCAGTATTGTATTGCTGATTATGTCATCCTGTTACCTGGCCTTCCGTGTGTGCAGTCTGGAACAGCAGCTCTCCTTCCTCAACACACAACCTACGTTACCTATGAGAAAAAGGTGAGCTCACCCACATACTTACACCTACACACATTTACATGATTATGTACTCCACTCCCTATTTATTAGGCACAGCTATTATATAGTCACACATGGAGGGTCATATTCATTGTTAGTGTTTTAAATACTGAAGATTCAGCAACACTTACTGTGTAAAAGAATGCAAGATGAGGTTTTTCAACCACCATTCATAAAAACTGCATCCAAAAACTCAGTATATACTAATGTCAGTGAAATTTATACTAAAGGGCCTACCTGTAGTAGGTTCCATGAGAATACAAGTAAGTAGTAATACTTTGAAATAATAATACTTTGGAAATACTTTGACGCTATCTTACGTGACCTTTGACCCCGATGTTTGTAGCATTAGCTTTAGGCTAGCAATAATACACAATGGAAAATTTTGGATAACTTGTAGTTCACAAAAGGAGTTAGTGTCCTCTCACTAGAAGATGATACTCAAATTACTTTTAGTGGCAACAAATAACCTATTTTTGCAATGCCAGAAATGTGTAAAGTGCTACATTTGTCTTCGATTCATTTTTTGGCCCACAGCTCCTGGGTTTGAGTCCCGGACTCGGGTGTCTCTGAAAGGAGACTGCATGTTCTCCCCATGCTTACGTGGGTTTCCGCCGTGTACTCCGGTTACATACCACAGTCCAAAAACATGCACATTAGGATAACTTGCTGTTTCAAGTTGCCCTACGATGGTTTAGCTATTATTATCACACAAATCACAGCAGATATGGTTTAATATAACAATATGAATTCCACCCTCATTATCAATGTCTTATAAAATAGCTCTTGATCCACATTTGTTCTTTTTATTGAGGATAGGTGAATCTAAAAGGTCATATACTTGATACATGCTCTTTTGAGTAATAATAAATGGTTTATACATCTGTGCTGTTCGTAAACGTTTCCAGAAAAAAAAAGTACAGGCCAAAACATATCTTCAGTATCATTGCAACATATTGTGGATACATCAAACCGTCAGGCAATGGCACAGAATCAGCACTGTTCCTCACCTGAATCAGTATTATGAAACAAATGAAGTTGTACCTTTAGTCTTAAGAGACTCTCACACACCTACATTTTATTCAAACTCCACACTGTGTAGTGATGTATGAGATATTACCTTCTCACTACAGGAGTGTATACCCGTACACCTCCACACTCACTCACTCCACAATCATTGGATGGTTTTTAATTTTCGCACCATTGTGTAAACTTTACAGTTTGCTACGGTTTCTGGAATACTCTAATCAGCCCACCTTACATTTACATTTATGTCATTTGGCAGATGCCCTTATCCAGAGCGACTTACCTATTTATACAACTGAGCGGTTGAGGGTTAAGGTCCTTGCTCAAGGGCCCAACAGTAGCAGCTTGATGGTACTGGGGCTTTAGACTCCCGACCTTTGCATTAGTAACCCAAAGCCGTAAAAAGTACTGGTAGTGATCATCCTTACAGCATAATTTGTGCGTAATGTAATACGTTTAAGTGATTTTAACATAAATGACCATAAAACGCACTATACTGTGCTGATGTTATGTTTTCCACAATTTCTACGCTTGTTGTTTGTGCAGCCGTATGCTTTGCACTCCGTCATTTACCTGTGGCAACACAGCTCAGCACTGGTTGAAAATGTGTTATCTTAGTCTAGTGTCTGCTGCACACAGCCCAGCTAATAAGTCAATACAACGAATTTGCGTCACTACCAGGGTGGAAATTACCAATGAAGAAGGCAACATGTCGCTGTGCATGCCTTGTAGTAGTGTTTCAGCAATCACACATTGCCTGACAAAGGACTGACATTGCCTGACTGCTGATGTCATACGTGATTGTTTTAAAGAGCTAGTAATGCAAATTCACCACATGCACCCTTTAACCACTGAGCCACCACTGCCCATCTGGTGCATAAAACAAGCTGTGCTCAAATTCTCCCCACATGACCTGAAGCTCATGACCTGTATATGTATTGTATATGTATGTGTTTTTCCAGACGGTTGGTTGATAGGATATTTGCGTGAAAGAACAGACGTGCAGGTGTTCCTCTTTTAGTGGATGATAAATGGATGTACACGGTGTAGTGAATACAAAGATCATGTTTCTCAGTTAAATATCAGCGCTTACAAACACTATGCTAATGTTTTCTGTGTGTGTGTGTGTGTGTGTGTGTGTGTGTGTTTGTGTTTACAGGTAACACAGGTTTTTAAATGGCCTTGCTCTTGTCCAGTGTAGCCATTAGTAGATAGAACAGAATCTCTTAGCGGTGTCTCGGAGAGAATCTTTACTGATCCACTACTGACCAACTGCAGAGGAGAAAAATATTAACATCCCTCATCACATGTTACTTTCTTCTCTGGACTGAAGCTATTCCACGCATAAAGTGGGTCTTTGGTATAAAATACGAGGTAAACTGGCTAAGAAAAAGTTTTCTGATCAGGCTTGTTATCTGACTCTGCCACTCTACATCATCATGCACCAGCGAGACTGAGTGCAATTAGACACTGTTTCGATTCCTTCAACATTCTTCAAATGCCAATCATTTCATGATTCTTACCAGTGAAAGGAGGTCATGGCACTAGTGAGGTTTGTCCTTTTATAGATGTACCACACATTTAAATGTGTTTTTTTAAACTGTAAGCTAAATAATATGACTGGACTGTTATTAAACACATCAGCGTCATTGTTAATATTGAGAAAATTAACATAATTATTTTAAAAATGCATTTTATGTGTTGTAAAATGGCTCAAAACGCCATCTACTGGTTGAAATCGCCTGAATCTTGCAAGACCCATGTTGAGCCATATAGATGGAATTACATAGAGTTGATCATTTAGTACTTTTATATGTCATAGAATTTTTATTAAAGCCCCTGTCACATATTAACAATTTGCAGAACTTATGCGATGTATGACAAATTTCTATAAATTTCTAATTTTGTCCCTTGGCAGGCAAGCAATGTATAAATCTAAGAAGAGAAAAGTTTCTGACAAAAAAAAGAATGTTTCATGCATCGTGGACCGATTATTTTGCATGTTTACCAGCATGTGTTATATGTTAAAATGTTATATGTTAGGCTGATGCCCATTTCAGTGTGCCGTCATTCTCCCCCCGTGGCGTACAGCAGTCAACCTGGATATGAAACACAACTACATTAGTTCAGGGTCCGACATAAAAATAAATATATTTTTCAAATAATAGCTCATTAAATTATTTCTTTCACCTGGTTAATATGATTTCTGCTCCCGAACTTGCACACTGCACAGCGTCTCCATATCACAGTTGTAAGATGTCACTTTCGTTTTCACGCAGGATTTCAAGCTCTCATCTGTGGGGGGTGTGATGTATCCTTTTGATGTAGTTCATGATCCAAAAAACCTGCTGACCCCAAGCACATAGCAAACCGTTTCAGCACCTTAAATGTGGACAGCCACCGGACTTCATCGTGCAGCCAGAGATCACAATGCTTCATTCCACAATGAACGGAACTTCTATTCTGGAAATGTCTTTCAACGTTTGATTTTTTCTTCTTCATATAATAATTCATATCTTTCTAATTTAATTTCCTAATTTCTCACCACACATTAAGCATGCTGGTAAGCCAGTTTTGTCAGCAGTTAAAGCAAATGAATCTGTCCACGACGCATTCTAGTTCAGAAACTTTGTTTCTTCGTAGATTCCATTGCTAGCCTACCGGGGGTCAAAAGGAGTCACAGCAGAGGGATGAAAGAGCCGCGGGTTGCCGAGCTCTGCCCTAAATGCTGCCAACACTCTAGGCATATGTGCTGATTCAGACTCATCATTCAAAGGAATTTACATTTTCCTCCTCACCCTACCCCCCTACCCGACGCTCCTCTCAGCTCCTTGCCCAACTTTTAATATATTTCAAAATGATGCAGTGGGTGAAGTTACTACACTTTAAGAGCGATATTATATGAAGGTCATTGCTTTGGAAAGTACACAGGGAGGAAATGTATTTCAGGTAAGATGAATCATTTCCCCCGGCGAAAGATGGATTTATCTTAATGCTGCAAGTGTCCGGAAGAGTGAAACGGCTTAAATGGATAACATTTTGGTGTGTAGTCAGAGATGTGTGTTCAGTTGTTGAATAAGAACGTTATGTGAAAGCCAATACAAAATAAGAGAGGTAGTAATGCCAGTGAATGGACATGAAGCATGTCATTGTATGATTATATGCCTGTTAACTTTGCTTTTGATTTACTACATCATGTTCTAGAATAAAGTTGTATATAGTGATATACTTGAAATTTCCGGAGGCATAGGAGGACTTAGTTTAACATAAATGAAAAGCAGAGTTTAAATGAGAACAGGAATTTAAATGAGAATAGGTGCAATTAGCGTTTTAGGAGAGACTTAATATATTTATTTGTGATATTTTGTACAACAAAGTTTTTTCTCTTAAGGGTATACACATGTGTATATATACGCAACAAAATTATAAATGCAACACTTTTGTTTTTGCTCCCATTTTTAATGAGCTGAACTCAAAGATCTAAAACTTTTTCTATGTACAAAAAAGGCCTATTTCTATCAAATATTGTTCACAGATCTGTCTAAATCTGTGTTATTGCCAGGATAATCCATCCACCTCACAGATGTGGCATATCAAGATGCTGATTAGACAGCATAAATATTGCACAGGTGTGCCTTACACTGGCCACAATGAAAGGCCACTCTAAAATGTGCAGTTTTACTGTACACTGTGTGCACAATTATTAGGCAAGTTGTATTTTTTGAGGATTAATTGTTATTGTACTACTATACAGTGCTCTTGGTCAATCCAAAATGTTAACAAATCCTCAAACCTGAACATTTAAGTAGTAAAAGTGAAGTTTTGGCTTTCT
>JAQMYF010000007.1:8361486-8386543 GCA_030014195.1 Neosilurus mollespiculum
TGGAGTTGGAAATTATGGATAAAATGATGATATGGTCAAAATAATCACTTGCCTAATAATTGTGCACACAGTGTATGGCGGGGGTCCGGGGGTTCAGAAAACCAGTCAGTATCTGGTGTGACCATCATTTGCCTCACGCAGTGCAACACATCTCCTTCGCATAGAGTCGATCAGGTTGTTGATTGTGGCCTGTGGAATTTTGGTCCACTCCTCTTCAATGGCTGTGTGAAGTTGCTGGATATTGGAAGTAACTGGAACACGCTGTGGTATACACCAATCCAGAGCATCCCAATGGGTTTCATGTCCGGTGAGTATTCTGGCCATGCAAGAACTGGGATGTTTTCAGCTTCCAGGAATTATGTACAGATCCTTGCAACATGGGGCCATGCATTATCATGCTGCAACATGAGGTGATGGTTGTGGATGAATGGCACAACAATGGGCCTCAGGATCTCGTCATGGTATCTCTGTGCATTCAAAAATCCATCAAAAAAAAAATCCATCAATAAAATGCACCCATGTTCATTGTCCATAACATACACCCACCCATACCATAACGCCACCTCCACCATGGGACACTCGATCCACAACATTGACATCAGCAAACCGCTCTCCCACATGACGCCATACATGCTGTCTGCCATCTGCCCTGTACAGTGAAAACTGGGATTAATCCATGAAGAGAACACCTCTCCAACGTGCCAGACGCCATCCGATGTGAGTATTTGCCCACTCAAGTCGGTTACGACAACGAACTGCAGTCAGGTCAAGACCCCGATCTGAGGACGACGAGCATGCAGATGAGCTTCCCTGAGACGGTTTCTTTGGTTATGCAAAGCAATTGTTGCAGCAGCTGTTCATGTGGCTGGTCTCAGACGCTGTTGGAGGTGAAGATGCTGGATGCGGAGGTTCTGGGCTGCTGTGTTACACATGGTCTGCGGTTGAGAGGCCGGTTGGATGTACTGCTAAATTCTCAGAAACTCCTTTGGGAGACGGCTTATGGTAAAGAAATGAACATTCAATTCACAGGCAACACCTCTGGTGGACATTCCTGCAGTCAGCATGCTAATTGCACGCTACCTCAAAACTTGCGACATCTGTGGCATTGTGCTGTGTGATAAAGCTGCTCAGTTTAGAGTGGCCTTTTATTGTGGCCAGCCTACGGCACACCCGTGCAATATTCATGCAGTCTAATCAGCATACTGATATGCCACACCTGTGAGGTGGATGGATTATCTCAGCAAAGGAGAAGTGCTCACTAACGATTTAGACAGATTTGTGAATAATATTTGAGAGAAATAGGGCTTTTGTGAACATAGAAAAAGTTTTAGATCTTTGTGTTAAGCTCATCAAAAGAAACAAAAGTGCTGCGTTTATATTTTTGAAAGAAAAGAAAAGAAAGATATTAAACAATCTATGTGTTTATTTGGAAATGTCATTTATTTATACCTTTTTTCTTAATAATCAATTTCAAGTTGCATACACACTTATGCCGACCCTGATATAGGTGATATTTTCTGTAAAGATGGAAATAAAAATAGAATTACTACATGATGTGTACTATGTCACTGCATTCTCACATTTGTGTGAAAGGAAATAAAAAGTAAAATGCATTATTATATAATATATTATTGTATAATATGTGTTTTAGGGTTTTTCTCTATTGTGTGTTTTGTAAGCATGTCCTTTAGGGGGCGCTGCTTCCTGCGATTTGGAATTTATCCTGTCTTTCCCCTCTGGTTAATACAGTGGTATTAAGATCTCTACCAATATTTTGGAAGAGCTTGTAGTCTAAAGCATAGTTATGTTTATTTTCCTTTGAGTAAATTTCATCCTTATAGACCCTTTGCAGCCATATGCACTGCTTACTGCCAAGTTTATTCAATACCTCTAACACTTAAAGGTACATCAGCATGGATTCAGTCCACTGAAGGCCCTTCCCGTACCCTTCGCACAAGTGTGTATTAGAATGTTTTGTGGTCTTATATTCTGCTAGTGCATCCCCCTAAATCCTACATAGTGGGTCTTTAAATGCTGAATAAGGTAGCAGAGAACAGTTTTCTGCCATTGGACTTTTCTTTAAGGAAACCCTTTATTTTTACTAGTTATTAAAATGTGACCATAATAGCAGACTGGAGAGCTTAGAGTTTCCACGGAATTTGTGAATTAATTTTTTAGAAAGTCATGGGTTTTTTTATTAGCCTCTAATGTCATTACATTCAAATATTGTTACTTTTGGTTTAACTTGGATACAGTTGGGGAGGGGTGTGTGTGTGTGTGTGTGTGTGTGTGTGTATGTATCGCAAGATCTTGTTTTACAGGTTCTGGCTAGTATAAACAATCAATTACAAGGAATCCCTTTAGATGTCTCTCTTAATATGGAAACCTGCTTTATAGTGTTTCATGTCTCATTCCTTTCACATATGAACCAAATCAAATTGGATTTAATCAAATCATTAACTTGTGAATTGATATCAAATCCCATTTGGGCGTCTGTGCCACTTCCCAACTCTATTCTCCACATGTTAGCATGTTTTTCCTGATAACTATATATTTTCTAGGTTATTCCCTTTCTACAAAACACACAGATGGACATATTGGCTATGGAAAACCTGAGGAACCTGAGGAAACCTGAGTACCTTGATTAAACCCACGCAATTATGGGGAGAACATGCAAACCCCATACAAAAACTCCATCGCTGAGCCTGGGACTCGAAACCAGGACCTTCAACTGCACCACCATGCCAGCCGTCTGTGTGTGTGTGTGTGTGTGTGTGTGTTGGAATTCTGGTGGATCAAAACCTCAAACCTAGATACTTCATGCAGGTTTTTTCTTGAATACGTCACTTTTAGCATAAGCAGTAAAATAGCGGAGCTTCATGCGTTAGAGAATATGGTTGACCTGATCTTTCATGGCTGTTATGTGCGTTTATCCCTCTGTATATGCGTAACATCATACACTTTGTGTCTGTGTGTTGATCTTAATCGTCCGCAAACCAGAAAAATGCTGTTTAATGCAAAACAGGTCTAAATGTGGAATATTTTACTTCATAACTATAGTGTTCATTCATCTAGTATAATAAATCTTTAAATATTCCCCCAAATCAATGACTGGGACATTTTTTCCACCATATAATGATCACACGCCTTTTAGAGCTGAAAATGCTGATCACAGAATCCTTATATCAGCAGGATGGAGTATTTTTGGCAGAAAAAGAGGACTTTTCCGATGTTTGTATTGATTTTTCCAGGGAGCATAGTTAAAAAACATGCGTACGATAATACATCACAAAGTTCTGATGGGAGCCCCGCTTTTAGATGGTGCTTGATTCCTATGGTTTTGCCTTCCATGCAGGTAAATGAAAGTGGACTGCAGGTACACACTCTCACTCCTACTCTCACAAACACAACAAGCCTGGGCAGAGCATACTGGTTGCAAACTTTGTGAAAAGATAAAAGGGGGGAACTTTACCAGACATGTTCAGCTGTTTAATCTGCTTTGAACCTGGCACTCCTACAAATCTTTTAAATCACCCCCTAAACAAACATGAATCTGAATGTCATGTCCTAAAATCATTATTATTCCATATCTAAACACTTCTCATGAGTTATTTTATGGTTTTTTTTGTTTGTGTGTGTTCAATTCCAGGAACAGGTCCTAATGTTTTCTTTCAGTGTAGTTTATTTGAAAAAGCAAGTAATCTTTATTGCCTGTACAAGAGGTTGAACTAATCCAACTCAAACGAATACAGGAACGTTTGAGCACTCAGTAAAGTCATTTTGCGAAAAGAAAAAAAAAGTCGGTCAAGTATTTTGGTTATAATTATAGTGTTTTTTATTGTGGTTGCATCGAAGTTAAATCAAAGATGTCGCATCAGTGAGACTGTAATCATATTGTCACCATGTAATCTCTGTGCTGTAGAACAGATATAGTTCAGCTCAGTCTGTTCGTCCCAGACTCGTATTTTTATGAACACTGTTTTAGCTCCTTGTTTTAGTCCCTTCCTGGAGTTCACTTTGAATTATTTATAACATATTAATGTAAACATTATTTGCATAACCTGGTTAGTAATATACCATAGAGCAGGGGTGTCAAACTCATTTTCACTGAGGGCCACATCACTAAATTTAAAACTTATCGAAAGCCGAATAACCACTGAACATCTGTTCTAAAAGGGCTTAACTAACTTTGCTGTGTAAAGCTGCTTTGTGACAATGTCAATTGTAAAAAGCGCTATACAAATAAAACTGACTTGACTTGACTTAACATCGACAAGCTAGCTTGCAATCTTTTTGAGTCATGAATGACTGGCAGTTTACTTGAAATAGGCTGCTGCCACCTAGTGGAAGGATGATGTATTAGGATTTACAGTAATGGTAGATGCAAAGAATGTAGTTTATACCTAAGAATAGAGTGTGACAACTATGCCATAGAGGAATGCTTGCAAACCTTGTAATATATATATATATATAATTTTTTTTTTTTGAGTTTTGCCCATGACTGTACAGTATATAACAATAAGAACTAAACTTTGTACTAAAACTTCTTGAGGCCCAAGACACTTTTTAATACACAAGTAAGCTATTTTATGGGCAGCTCGTTCATTTAATGGTCAGAAAAACTGTTATCAACCCTACGGTGAAAAATCTGAGCCACCTGTAGGGTAAAACATTATGGGATGTAATAATCTGTTGGTACTTGCATCTGGTAATATTACCACCCGTCTTACATAGCTTTGTAATATCTATATTTTACTTGGAGGTGACCTTAAACCATGATGTTCCAGTTTCATGCATACATCCATACCCAGGACCTTCTTGCTGTGTGCTAACCACCATGCCACTGTGCCACTGGTACCACTCCTTTATATCCCTCTTTCATATATCTCTATTCAGTGCCTGACACTTTGGTTATTTTACTTGAAACATGTGGCAAACTGCCTGACTTTAATTTATAGATCATATTTCTTTATACATTTTTTCATTTTATGATCAGCCTTTTGATGAATCTTCTCTCAGGATAGAGTGAATGAACTAGATGTAATCTTGGCATCCCTGATAGCCAGTACTTCAGAACCTAATGCATATATTCAGTTCATTAATCGTGTGCAGGCAAAAGTTGACTGTATTTACTCTCTCACCCTTGAGGCTGGAGCCAACACCGGGCAAAGCTTGAACAGCTTGTCAGTCCATCGCAGGGCCAACACACATGCACACAACCATTCACACTCACACCTAGGGGCAAACTCCACACAGAGACTCCCTTGCCAAGCCCAGGACTCGAACCCAGTCCTTGCTGTGAGGTAGACGTGCTAACCAACATGCCACGGTGTTACCCTAATTAAACAAATTGCTCAAATATAAAACACAAAATTCATTAGAAAGCTCAGTATTTATTCTGTTTTCAGTATTTATTCTGGCCTCTTTTGGACTTTATAACAGCGGGTGCATGTTCTCCTTGTACTTGCTCCACTTTCCTCCAAAAGTCTCGAAAATTCATAAAGATTAGGTCAACAGGCTACTCTAAATTGCCCAGAGGTGTAAATATGAGTGTGAATGGTTGTTTGTCTCTGTGTTTGCCCTGTACTAGACTGATGACCTGCTCAGTGTGTGCCCCACCTCTCACCCAAAGTCAGCTGGGATTGGCTCCAGCTTTCCTGCCCTACTGAATGATAAACGCTATACATAATGGATGGATCATTTGTTGCATGCATTTGGCCCACAGCTTTGGAACAGGTTAGCGCATCATAGCGTCAGTGAAATGTAATTGTAATGCTTCAGCATACAAAGACCCCTATACTGAGTACTTCCAATCTTGGGGCAACAGTTTGGGGGAACATATGGCTACGTACGTTTTTGTTACGTATTCTAAGTGAATTAAATGAATTCAGCAGCGTATCAGCATTCACATCTCAGCCAACACTGGGTGAAGGCAAAGTACACCCTAAACAGCTCTCCAGACCATCGCAGGGCAACACACACCCAACCACTCACGCACACAACTACAGGCCAATTTGAGTCAGCCAATTAACCTTATGCGTATGTCTTTGGATTGTGTGAGGACACCACACCACCCAGAGGAAACTCACGCAAGCACGGAGAGAGCGTGCAAACTCCACACAGAGACTCCCTTGCCAATCCCAGTACTCGAACCCAGGACCTTCTTGCTGTGAGGAAGACGTGCTCACCACACTACCCCGTTCTGATGCATTCATTATTGTATTTATACAGCTGAGCAGTTACGGATTAAGGGCCTTACTCAAAGGCTTAACAGTGCTGGTACAGGGACTTGACCCCCTCGACCTTCTGATCAGTAACCCACATCTGTAAGCACTGAGCCACCAATAATAAACAGGTATCCTTATAAAGCAAAGGGACCATTGGTGTAGTGGTGAGGGTACTGGGCTCATGATTGAGAGGTCGTGGGTTCGAATTCCTGTTAGATCCCTGCTGTGCTAAGACCCCTGGGTAGGGTCTTACCCACAAGGGTGCCTCTTGGGTTACCCACCCAGCAGTAAAAATGAGTACCAGAAAAATGCTAGTGTCCCATCCAGGAGGGGCGGCACTCCTTGAAGGTTCATGCTACCGAAACTGGGGATAAGATCCGGCCTCATGAGCCAGTAGGCTCAGGTTCAAAAGGCCCAACAGACTTACTTTGATATGGCGAAGCATTCAGATCACGCCACTTCCTTGCAGCATATACTAAATGCATTTGAATTTATTTTACACATGCCTTACACCGTGCTGATGTGTTGTCGGGGTAAACCTTTTTTTTTTTTTTTTCATTGCCCCGCCCCTTTATCCCTGCCCCGCCCCCAGTGTTTATCAGTGCAGTCGGATACCCTCCTGTCTTCTCCCCTCCCTTTCCAATGGATACGCGCGCTCCCGTCTTTCAATGAAGCGCGCGCACGTCACTTTGATGTTGGGGGGGTGGTAAAAAAGAAAGAAAACAAAGCAAAACACACGTACAGTCCTGATCACAGCAGCATCGCCAGGAGACAGACAGCATTGTAACTGTAACCAGGACGTAGACATGTGAGCGTCTGAAGGGCTGGACGTGAATTGTTGTAGATAGATTTGGGGGAGAGACGCAGAGAGGAGAGCATTTAACCGCCTTATCTTATCGTGGTTTCAGGGGAATGGTTTAAAACACGACGTGCGGGAAACGGATAGTGTGCATCCCTATTATTATATTATTACTATATTATTATCATATTATTACTATATTATTATTATATTGTTATAATAATATTCCTCGCGGCGCGTGCGTGTCTCCTTATCCGCTACAGAGGAAACACCGGAGCGGAACCGGACGCGGACATAAAGGTAAAGACAGGTAAGACAGTGTTTATCAGCTTGTTTTTAAACTCACAGCTACACATTTCGAGCTTTAGTAGTGGAACAAACCCAGGACCAGAGATATGCGCTTGGAGGAAGAGCAGGAACGAGCTGGAAGTTCAAGCTGCTCTGGTTTCTATCAAACAGCTTCCAGACGCCTGGTTTCAGCTCGTGCGCGTTTTAATCTGACGCCCAGCTTTAAACCTCAGCTCTTTATTCTTATTTATACAAGAGACGCGTGGATGCTTTGTTTGTTTGTTTGTAAATGCGGAATGATCTGAAGAAGGCATCCTGTTCCTGGATCATCCCATTAGAACAAGGTAATAACCGAGACATGACACTGGCTGCTCTGCATCCCCCCTCGAGCGCCTGCGCTCGGATTAATAAGAGAGAGAGAGAGAGAGAGAGAGAGGGTGATAATAACACTGTAATAAACCCGGGGATGGAGCGCCTGTGCTCGGGATCACTGCAGAGGCATTGTGCATCATGAATGACAGCCCCACACACTCGGCATGCTAAGCTAACACAGACTGGAGCTTCTGTAAGGCAGGGCAGATCTTTTTCTCGTCCTGTCACAACATACGCAGCTCGCCCAGGTTTGCTTCCTCCCAGGATGCGCGCAGTAGCTGATAAACTGCAACGGCGTTTGGATTTGAATATGCGCTTGTTTATGACCTGATTGTATGATTTGCATGAATACCCCGCTGTTCCTTTTCACTGCGCTCTGACGTGGACTCGACTGAAAGATCATGTAAGCTCAGCTATGAGGGACAGGAAGCTGCACGTCTCCATAATGCACAATCAATACAGGCTTAATACAGCAGGAATGGCCCAGACCAAGAGAGAGAGACAGAGAGAGAGAGAGAGAGAGAAAGAGACAGAGAGAGAGAGAGACACAAAGACACACAGAGAGAGAAAGAGACAGAGAGGCACAGAGAGAGAGAGACAGAGAGAGAGACACAGAGAGAGAGAGACAGAGAGAGAGAGAAAGAGACAGACAGAGAGACACACAGAGAGAGAGACAGAGAGAGAGAGAGAGAGAGAGAGAGAGAGAGAAAGAGACAGAGAGAGAGACACAGAGGCACAGAGAGAGAGAGAGAGAAAGAGACAGAGAGACACAGAGAGAGAGAAAGAGACAGAGAGAGAGACACACAGAGAGAGAGAGAGAAAGAGACAGAGAGAGAGACACAGACAGAGAGAGAGAGAGAGAGAGAGACTGATGTACTTGCGACATATTGAGCACCGGAATACGTTTTTACCAACAGAGTGAGGACATTTTTGTGAACTGAGGACATTCTGCCTGGTCCTCACTTCTTCAAAGGGCTGTTTGAGGATTAAGACTTGGTTTTAGGGTTCAGGTTAGAATTAGAATTAGTTTTTTATTAGGGTGAAGGTTTTGTGGATTTCTGTGATGGTTAATGTTAAGAGTAAGAGGTTAGGAATGTGCTATGCTAATAAATGTCCCCACAAGGATAGAAGTAGAGGTGTGTGTGTGTGTGTGTGTGTGTGTGTTTTCACTAGATACATATTGAGGACCAAAAGATGTTTTTGCCACCCCGACAGAGTGAGGACATTTTTGGGAAGTAAGGACATTCTGGCTGGACCTCACTTCTTCCAAGGGCTGTTCGATGATTAAGACTTGGTTTTAGGGTTCAGGCTAGAATTAGGATTAGTTTTGGATTAGGGTAAAGGTTGGGGTTAGGTATTTCTGTGATGGTTAAGGTTAGGATAAAAGGTTATGTTATGGGAATGTGTAATGTTAATTAATGTCCCCACAAAAATGGAAGTAAGCGTGTGCATGTGTGTGTGCTTTCACTTAATACATACTGGGGTACCGAAATATGATACACTTGATACACACTGAGAGGTCGAAATATGTTATTGTCGTCCAATAGAGTGAGGACATTTTTGGGAGCCGGGGACATTCCTTCTTCAGAGGAATGTTTGAGTTTTAAGACCTGGTTTTAGCTTTCAGATTAGATTTAGGCATGTTAGAGTTAGAGTAAAGATCAGTGTTAGGTACAGAGTTATCCATGTCAATAAAATAGAAATACACACAAAGAGAGAAATACAAGATTTTTTTTGTGTGTGTATGTGTGTGTGTGTGTGTATCATATCATACTGGTGTGTGTATCATATCATACTGGTGACTAAATGTTCTCATAATGATAGTAATATGACAGTTCTGACCTTGTGGGGACATTGTAAGGCCTGCATTCTGACTACGTGTTCTGCTCCTTCATATGTTTTGATGCTTCGGAAGCTTTCTTTTCATTTCAAAACCAAATGGCCATAAAGGTTAGTTAGAGAAGGATTGTAGGACATGACGTGTGTGTGTGTGTGTGTGTGTGTGTGAGAGAGAGAGAGAGAGAGAGAGAGAGAGAGAGAGAGAGTCATGTTTTATTCAGTTCTATCAGTACCACTGAAAGACTTTTTTGGGGGTTTTTTTGTTGTTGTTTTTTTCTGTCACATTTTTGCTAGAAGACAAACAGGTTATGTCACATATAATACATATGCATGAACGCCCTGCATGCAGCAGTATAAATCTAGGATTGCTTTTCTTAATAACTTAATAATAAAAGTATACTTTTTTTATACCTCAGCTGATTTTGGTTTTATACCGTTCATAACCTATGCTTCACGAAGAACCTCAAGCCATTCACTCATTATCAATGTACACTTTGTGTGTGTGTGTGTGTGTGTGTGTGTGTGTGTGTGTTATAAATGGAGGCATACACATGTCACCTGCCAAGGATAAGGTCAACTTCTGTGTGTTCCCATAAAAGAGACTGATTCAGTTTAGAAATTGGCTTTCGGCTTAAAGGCGAGGTTCAGCTATTAAACGCAATTAAATTAGAGTTCAGCTTCATTACAGTCTGACCAAAAACTGGCACTTCTTAAAAGAAAAACCTGTCCATGCAAATGTCTGTCATGAGCCTGTTTTTTCACGTGTCACTTTCACATGAGATGTTAACAGCACTTTAGGTTTACCTGGGTTTGAATAGTATCATATGGCGAGGTGGGATATAACTTCTCGGGGATATAAGTAGTATCTATATTTGTCATGCTATTAATTCTGCATGAGATCATAATTTATATTATGGAAATCATTAACAATTATACCCTGAAGGTGAGGTGGGTGTCACTGAATAGTTGCTTTTCTGTTCAGTTTGCCAAAATCAGTTCAACAACATTCACCAAGCCTGAGGCACATACTTGTTTTAGTAGATAACACATGGGAACAAAAGTAAAAAAAAAAAAAAAACACTAAAATTGGGGTGGGGGGTTGTTTATGGTTTTTTTTTTTTTAAATCATGATGGGTGCAGATGAGCTCTGCGTGTATGCACAAGCAGGATGTAACAGCGTCTCTTTAAAGAGTTTTTCTTTCAGATGTTTTAATATCTACTACAAGGAAACAAAAATTAAAGCATACTAAGAAAATGTTTATAGGTTTTATATATATATATATGGTTCACTATTATCGGCATTGGGCTCCAGCCTCCCCGCAACCTAATTAGGATTAAGCGGTTCAGAAAATGAATGAATGAATTATCTCTATTAGAACTTGGAACGTATCCCTCATCAATACATGATGGCGGCCACATTGTATGTTCACACATCGTACGGTGTCCAGATCAGAAGTCTGAACGTGCACTAGAATTGAAATCCCCACAGTTTCCATCTACCAGGACAAATTCAAGTCCAGTCCCCTGGAAAGTGTCAGCAAGAGGTTTGGTGTGAACAGATTCTTTACCAGGTAAGATGTAGGGCTTTGAGGTGCTTGAATTATTCATTATCACAGTGCAGACTGAAAACCGGAGAAAGCCAAACGTTAATGAAGGAGAAGAACATGAGCAATGTGTGAAAATACATTGGAGCGATTGAGAAATGAAAGAGCTGTTGGCGTGAGGTTTTTGATTTCTGATTAAAAACGTTTTCTACTGGGGTGGTCGTGGATGTATGACGCGTTTTGTGCATCCATGGTAACAGTATTAAGTTAGCTTTTGAGGGCAGCAGGTATGGATGAGTGTGTAAAACACACTTGCTGTCCATTCACGTGTTCACATTCAGTAAGCTTTTGAAGTCAGCTGAACATCTGTTCTGTTCTCACATCCAGTATTTAATCTTCAAGGTGAATGTCTTATAGCGGCACATCTCACATCTTGGCATAGCATGTACGTGCACATAGTTTGGTGTGTAAACCGTGTAGAAAAGGTAGCAGCAAGGGCAGAATTTGTTAAACAATATCAACAGAAGAAATTGAGGTTTGTTGCCTGAGCCTTGCAGTAAGAGCTGACACTACCTGCTATAAGAGAAGAATAAAGAATAAATTAAAAGATGATTAAGCAGTAGGGCGGCACGGGGGCGTAGTGGTTAGCACGTCCACCTCATAGCAAAAAAGTCCTGGGTTTGAGTCCTGGGCTTGGTGAAGGCGTTTCTCGGTGGAGTTTGAATGTTCTCCCTGTGCTTGCATTGGTTTCCTCCCACGGTCCAAAGATATGCACATTAGGCTGTTTCAAATTGCCCCTTGATGTGAGTGAGTGTGTGAATGGTGAACTGCGTGAGTGTTGGCCCAGTGACAGACTGGTGAGGTGTTCAGGGTATACCTCCACCTTTGCCCAGAATTGGCGGAGATAGGCTCCAGCCTCCCTGCGACCATATCTGAATCTATGCAACACTTTGACACTGTGTTCTACACAGAGTACTTTTGTCCTGATTGATGGACAGGGTGGGAGAAAAACTACAGCAGGGGCATATACGCAGGATACACGCTCTTGTTTTAACGCAACTATACATTATTCAGTAGGCGAGTTCACAGCTGCACATTAGCAACATGCTATTAGTGTTACTGACTTCACCGATAATGCCGAAGCAGTGACGTGGGGCTTTTTTCTGTCTGGAAGAAAGACCTCTTGTTAAACCCTGGCACTTCCTTCAGTAACCTGTAAAAAACTAAAATGTTAAGTGAATTGATGGAAAGCTCTTAGCGGAGTGCGTCACTGTCTACTCAGCAGTATCAGTCTATTTTTACCTGACAGACGGTGAACTGCATACACAAGTGCCTGCTTTTTACATCAGCTTTCTCCTTTTGTCTGTAATTAGATCTCCTTGTACAATCTACAAGGGATTTTTTCCTTGTCTGTTATTAGATGTTCATGCATGATGTAAAAAGACATCCACGGGCCTTCTGCTGGCTAATTGAACGTTGTCGTGGATGTCTGAGTTGGCCGGCTGTCTCTATTCCTGACTTCATTCATTCATTCTTGGTCTCTCTTGGTATCTGAGGCTACCTCTGTACTCTCATATCCAGCTTTAAGTCCTGTACATGGATAATGATAGGTGTTCTCATTTCATTTTGGTTTAGGAGTACACACAGTAGCGTAGTGGTTAGCACGTCCGCCTCACAGTAAGAGGGTCCTGGGTTCGAATCCCGGGCTCGGGTGTTTCTGTGTGGAGTTTGCATGTGTTTGTCCCTGAGCTTGTGTGGGTTTCCTCTGGGTACTCCGGTTTCCTCCCACAGTTCAAGGACATGCACATTAGGCTAATTGGCTGTTCCAAATTGCCCCTAGTTATGGATATGAGTGTGAATGGTTGTGTGTTAACCCTGCGATGGTCTGACAATCTGTTCAGGGTGTTTGCCCAGTCCCGGCTCAGATAGGCACAGCCTCCCTGTGACCCTAGTAGGATTAAGAGGTTCGGAAAATGAGTGAAAGTGAGAGTAAGTACACTTCAGGGTTAGCTTTAGGCAGAAGGCAGGATCTTTTTGTCTGTGTAGTTTGGCACAATGCAGTATGCTAGATAGTGATAGAGACACAACCAAGTTTCTCATGCTTCCTCCTGCTTCTCCATGACCCAAAACCTAAACACTACCAACCTTTACATGCACACATTTCTTTTGTTTTCAGAATGCAGTCCTTCTGATCAGTGGTTCCAAACGTACTGTTTACATGAACATGCTCGAGTATGTGTGTGTTTATACTGTATGACCCAGGTATACACTCAGAAGAGAAGCATTACACACGTTATTTGGGAATGGTTCAAGGAACATCACTAAGAGTTCAGTGTGTTGCTTCAGCCTCCAAATTCCCCAGATCTCAATCCGATCGAGCGTCTGCGGGATGCACAAGTCCGAACAAGACGTCTGATCAACAGTGGCTGTACCTCACAGCTCGAAGGATCTGCTCATAATGGTCATGATGTTCTCAGTTCATGTATGATCATTCCAAATATAAGACATCCTGAGTTTTTTTAGCTCATGATGATTCGTTTTCCAAAATAACACCCTCCTTCACACATTACAGCATGACTGTGCAGTCTCTAATAATAATATTGCATTCAATTCCCACAGTTTGCCCACATATTGATGATTAATGTTGTGAGTTTCAGTATGTGTGTGCAGACCTGTGTGCGTGCAAGTGAGTGTGTGTATGCACGTGTGTGTGTGTGTGTGAGAGAGAGAGAGAGGCTGTGAGTGACTGGATGTTTAAATCCAGGTGTATCTGGTCAGATCTTTTGTCCTCACTTCCTCCGTCTGTCCAATTTAAATCTATTTAAATACTTTTTTGTGTTCTTGCATTCTTTTTTATGCCTCCCAGTGTGTGTTGATGCTATGTGTACATATATTTACAGTACATATGTATATAAAACGTGTATAAATAAATATAAATACTCCTATTTAAAAAAGGATAGATTATAATAATTTTATAACTTGGTGGTATTATTTCATTTGATAAAATTAGAAGGAGAAACACTCATTAAAGAAGTATTTATTATTGTAATGACTTCCCTTAGTGCGCGCGCGCACACACACACGCACGCACACATACACACACACACACACACACACACACACACACACACACACATACACACACGTGTTGAAATGAGTGTGATTACAGGGATAGTGGGACAGACAGGGTGTGGTTGCCATGTATTTTGTGCTCTGTCTCTCTCCTAAGACGATCAGGTTCGCTGCGGCCAGACGGCGAGCCAAGCCCTCTCTCATTCTGTCCTGTCCCTAAAACCAGAGTGTGTCACTGCATTTGCTGCAGTAAACACAGACTGAGTTCAGTTTACCGACTTCAATTTAGCTTCAGTTCAGAGCACTAACACCGTCCATTCTTCCATTCTTTGAGATAATTGATGGAGTAAATACTGAGGGAAATGCTGATGAAGGAAAAACTTGCAGCAGATTTTTTTCCTGTTAAATCGTCCAAAAGGAACATATGTAAAAGATTACAGTGTGTCATGGGCTTGTTTGTCATAACCACATTTTGTCATGTTTAATCTGCCACTTTTAAAAGATCTGATAAAATAAAATATAATCTGTGAAAGTGAAAACATTTAGATATACGAACATATATGACAAATCTGACGTGACATGAGCTGCACAGTCAGCAGAAAGTGCTGCTGTAAGTAAATAGCTATGTTTATCTCTGTTTCCTCGACCCATACATACATTTAAAACCTTTAGTTACGTGATCTTTTCCATTTAGATTCAGTGTCACAGACTCCTTTTACAGGAAAATGGCTAATAAATACACAGAACATTGCTCGATGATGTCATAGACAAATTTGTTTGTTCATGGTATAATGATGATCATTTGCAAATCAAACGAAGGTATACGAAGAGGTACTGTTTTCTAAAAACACTTAAAGTAATCACTGATCTAATTTTAATATTATATTAGAGATTTTTATAAGAACAGAAAATCAGTTGACTCATAATTCACTGATTGACACTTAACTCATAAGGAGAAATAACTGCTGTTTCATCATGGAAATACAAAGTAACGTTATTACACATTTACACAACGCTAAGCCTATAAACAAGAAGAAGGATTTAACAAGAAGAAGAATTTAAAGAAAGAACAAAGATGTAAAGGTGGAACAAACAATGGGGATCAGTGATTGGCTGTTGGGAACAATACTGATGAGTGATTGTTGGGAACAATAGCAGCCAGCAATAGACATTAGGAACAATGGTGACCACTGATTGGACATTGGGAACAATGGTAAAAAGTGATTGGATGTTAGGAATAATGGTGACCAGTGATTGGGCTTTAGGAACATTGGTGACCAGTGATGGGGCATTAGGAATAATGATGACGAGTGATTGGACATTAGGAACAATGGCGACTAGTGATTGGACGTTAGGAATAATGGTGACCAGTGATTGGCTGTTAGGAAAGTAGTAACCAACGACTGGACATTAGGAACAATGGTGACTAGTGATTGGATGTTATCAACAATATTGACTAGTGGATGTCAGGAACAATGGTAATCAGTCATTGGACCTGAGGAACAATGGTGATTGGCCATTTTGAGGTCTTAAGAGCCATTTCTTCTCTTGTACTTTTTCTGTTTTTGTTTGTGGGGGTTATGGGTAAAGTTATTCCTAATGGTCTGTTCATTTATATTTTAATTTTTATCTTGAATGTTAATGCCTTGATATTGCACAGCAGTTTCGGTTAGCATGTATTGTTTAAAATGTGCTCTAATAAACAATTAGCCACTGCCTCCCAATACAAATGGATGAACATATAGCAAACCATACAAGGCATGAAAAATTCATCTGAATCATAACCATTTTCTTTAAATTACGAAGCTTCAGTTTGCACCTAGGACATTCTATAAATAAATTCGATTTAACTTGACTTATGAGGAATGTTGATTACATTGTCGGAAACAACAGCCCATACAAGTGCAGCAAAGTCAGGTGTTAGATATTAGTGGCGAGTCACCTCTCAACTCGTACACCCAGAAACTGTGGTGTGAGCTGGAGATCTGTACTGAGTGCAGGTGTGAGTTTGCTAAAGTCGCCAAATCTAGTGACAAAGTCACCAAGTTAATGAAACTGGTTAGATCTAATCTCCAGCCTGTTGCTGCATGTTGGTTGCAACGGTTGTCATGAACCTAAGAATTTTTTACTTCCTTTGTGTCTTTGAATTTGGGTTTTAGAGATACCCCTAGGCATTCTAGAGGAATATCAAACTCTAATCTTAAAATGCAGATTACCCAAATTTAGATATACTATAAATAGACTTAAAATGTTCCTGAGTCCCACATTATGGCAGCTCGGTGTTTCGATGGGCGTGTTCAGCTCATCAAGCACAGCTGCAGTACAGACGAGCCAGTTTATTGGATGATCGCACCCCAAAGCTTTATGTGAATGAAGTTTTTTCAACATGGAGTTTCCCTCCTTTGTGCTAGCTGCAATGTGCGGCATACATTTCTTTCCAAAGTGGGATTACGGCCCTGAAAAGGAGTAATGCGTTCAACACCAATAGTGGGTGTGGTGCTTGTGTGCTACACAGCTCTAGCGGTAGATTCGACGCTCAGCTCATACCCTCCGAGCTCATTGAAAAAAATTATGAAATAAATCATCCTACAAATAAAACAAATGGTTAATTCCAAGTCAGCTCATTTCAGAATTTCATATCAATGCCCAAATTAAACTGATTAATAACACTTATTCTTTCTACTCATTCATTTGCCAAATTGTTTATTCTCTAGTCACAGGGAGGCTGGGGCCTATCTCAGTTGTGACTGGGTGAAGGCGGGGTACACCCTGAACAGCTCAACAGACCATCACAGGGCAGCACACACAACTATTCACACTAACATCCACACCTGGGGCAATTTGGAAGGGCCAATTGGCTTAACATGTCTGTCTTTCGACTGTAGGAGGAAACCCACAAAGCTCAGGAGAAGTCCACACAGAAGCACCCAAGCCCGGGATTCGAACCCGGGATCTTCTTGCTGTGGGGTGGAAAATGGGACAAGAAGACAAAGAGAATGTTTGAATAGATTATCACGTCCTTGATACTTTTAATACTAGCACATACTTTGTCCTCTATCTTTTTTACATTACACCTGACTGGTGAAAGGTAGATGTGATACAACTTTGTGTCTATGTAACATGTCTTTCTTTACTGTGTATGCTCACCTTACTTTCATTCTCTGTCTTTCTCATACAAGCACTCCCCCACCCCCGACCATGTTACCCAAGCATGTCATTAATAGCTCGTGTAATGGGTTTGCTGCAGGACACCTTTTGAAGCTCTCTCTACTTTCATGGCCTGCAGATGTGTAGGAGAGCATGGGACACAGAGCATATGCCTCCCTCAGCTTTGCATGTAGCATTTAGAAATGTGCACACACTACCCAGTAGCTTTAGATTGATTTGTATAGTGTTCTTTTATGATGCAGGATCAATGCTTTCCATCTATTCTGTCTGATATCGAACCAGTTAATTTTCATGCTTTTACACAGACAGCGTTTTCTTTTTTACTTCTCCGCTGGAGTGTACATTTTGGACCTTGAGGCTATCTCTGCAGCAGCTTGTGACTTCATTCACATGGAGATAGATTAGAACGCTTTCTATTGTCTTCTTTAATTTCATTATGGCTTTTTGGAACCGTTGAGAATTTAACTCCCTCACCCCCTAGTGCTGAAGTGCTCTGGCCAAAGCACAGCACACATTTCATCAGCTTGATTTCACTGAGAACGCTAGCTATCCTTTTACTCCACTGTGTGCCAGACGCGCTCACGCTCACATATTTAGGGAGGTTGCTGTGTGACTAGGTGCAGTACTGCAGTTAGAGCTACAGAAACATGGGGAACTTGGGTAATGTTTAGTTTTCAGTATTAGAAGAGGACTTTAGTTGATAGAGAATTTGATGATGTTCATCCCAGCTGCTTGTGCTTAAGGAGCATGCTGTGAAACTGAAGGGCATGATGTCTATATAAGTTCAGGTCCTGAAAGCAATGTTTATATGAAATCACTGGACGATTAAAAAAAAAAACGGTGTTCAGTGTGTGCAGTTCAGTGACTAACATCTCATGTCATATGCTAAACATGTGACTTCCTTAAGTGTATTTTTGCCAGAGGTACTTCCTGTCATATTTTTACAACTGAAACAAAAATGCCATTGTGCCAGAGTGTGGAGGTGATTTGCTTATCCAGCAACACCCCTTACAGTGTTAATCCTACTAGGTTTGCGAGGAAGCTGGAGCCTATCTCAGCTGACACGGAGCGAAGGTGACAGGGCCAACACACACACAACCATTCACAGTCCCGCCTAGGGGCAATTTGGAACAATCAATTAACATGCCTTTGGACTGTGGGAGGAAACAGGAGTACCTGGCAGAAACCCATGCAAGCACATGGAGAACATGCAAACTCCACTTAGAAATGACTGAGCCTGGATCTCGAACCCAGGACCTTCTTACTGTGAGGCAGACGTGCTAACTACTACGAAACCGTGCCACCCAAACTTATCCATACAGGGTCAAATATATAGATAAAGTACAACTAATAGTAGGTTATATTTCCCAACCATGTTTCACCTTAACTCAATGTTTTTCGTAGCCATCCACAAGCTTCAGTGAAGAGTTCTGTTTGGACATTTGATCACTGTTCTTTGAAAAATTCTTAGAATTCAGGTAAATTTGTTGGTTTTCCAGTACGGACCCGACTTTTATGCACAATTCACATATTTTCAGTAAAGTTTGGAAAGGCCATTCCAAAAATTCAATTTTAGCCTGTTTTATCCATTCCTCAACCAGATTTGATGCGTGTTCGGAGTCACTGTCCTGTTGGAACACCCAGTGGTGTCATCTAGCTGCTTTGAGGTTATACTAAATATTTTTTATGTGTTCCTCATTATTATTCCATCTGCTCTGTGCAATGCGCTAGTTCCACTGGCAGCATAACAGCCCCACACAGCATGATGCTACCACCAGCATTCTTACCAATTGGGTTTGAATGCCTTTTCTCCTCCAAATATACAAGTACCTCTGGTCATTGTGGCCAACCAACTTAATCTTTGTTTAACCTGATTATAAAACTTTTCTGTAGAATTTTTTTTGTCTTTGTGGTCAGCAGCAAACTTGAGTTGTGTTTGAAAGTGTCTTTTGGAGCAGAGATATTGTTTTGGACTGCAGCCTCTGAGTCTGTGGTGATGAAAAACTCGCTTGACTCTGGACAGTGACACTTGTGTTCCAGCAGCTTCAAGTTCACGGCAGGCCTGTGCCTTAATATTTGCTGGGTTGCTTCTGACCATCCAAACCAATTTTCTCTGAGCTGAGGCTGACAGTTTGGATCTTCTTCCAGACCTTGGTAAAGTGACTACCTGTCATGATACCTTGTCCTTACAGTGTGTACAATTGTGTGGATTGATCTTGGAACCTGCAAATGTTTAGAAATAGCTCCATGAGACATTCTTGACTTCCTGTTGTACTGTATGATGCTCAATCCAGTCAGTAACAGTAAATACTTTCAAACAAAATGTTCTTTTTTTCCTGCTGGCACATAGAAGCTACCAGCTTGAGTCAAACATGATCATCAACAGGAAGTTAGGAGGCCTCGGCCATGGTAAGTTAAGACCTTTTGGAACTTTCAGCACCACTGAAGTGGGTGTATGTATAAGGTGACCAAAAAAACCTCCTTGTTTTCAAAGGTAAAAAAACCTTTAACTTAAAAAAAAAAAAAAAAAAAAAAAAGTAAAAAATAAAAAAATTATTATTTGCACAAATGAAACTTAGTGAGGCAAGAGAGGCGGTGCTAAAGTCTGTTGGTGGCCCAACCCCAACTTAAACACCTTGATCTTGAAGAACTTGATGTGTGGTTTCAGTAGGATGGAGCTACAGCACACACACTTGAAGATCATTGGAATTGCTAAGGGAAATGTTTTCGGATCGGGTGATCTCGTTGTATTGCGATGTTGGGTGGTCGGCCCGTTCCCCTTGATCTCACCCCTTGTGATTTTTTTCTGTAGGGCTACCTTAAATTACAAGTGTATAATTATCGACCCTAAACTCTTGAAGCCCTTAAGGTTGCTATTCAGCAGTGGATGGCCGCTGTTGGACCCGACATGACCCGTTGAACCGTGGCCTTCAGAAATCACCTCTAAGACCCAGCTCCATCAATATTCATACGTCCGAGTATTGACGAGTAGGTTGTGGAACTCACTTCCAACCTCTGTTTTTCCCCGATACTGCAGATATGGTAAGTATTAATATATATATTGTGGTAACTATATGGATTGGATGACAATGTAAATTCGAGATTATTTTATGACTTTTTCCCCCCCTTTGATTTTGTTGTTTATTGTATTATTTGACTTATGATTGTATTATTTGACTTGCTCTACTGTACACAAGCTGTCTTGTATCTCTATATGTAGATGGCTAGAATCAGGCTCCTTATATATTGTAAAAAATAAATTAATGAAAATAAATTCAAAAATAAAATTAATAAAATAAACAGTGACAGTCATCATGATGATGATGATGATGATGAGTCACGATTTGGAGGATGTCATCTTTTAATCATCTTTAAAGGTATAAAACTGTACTGAATGATGTTTCCTGTATATTTTTGACCCAGTATGTATGGGTGTCTAAACTTTGAGTATGGAAGAGTTGGGTGGCATTGTGTTCATATATTCTAACCAAAAGGACTGAGCAGAAAAACAGATAGAAATGTTTTTCTGCAACTTGGCAGATCTGCTGATTATGTGCTTAACTTGTAAAAAGGAAATGGTACGATGGAGGACTTGGATCTTTGTTCATGTAACTTGTCTTTTAATTGCCTTGCACTGTACCATTGTCTTAAAGGTTTGCTTTGCGGTATTACAGTTAGAGTTTGTGTTTTAGAAATCAGACTTTAGCTTGGCTTTTCCATCACTTTGTATGTTTAATGTGGCGGTAATTGTACTCGCGTGTTTGTTGTGTATGAACCCATTTTGGGTTTGTTATAAAACAGTGCAATCATTCTTGCTGCCAAAGATGTCTAAACTTGAAATGTATAAACCATGACAGTGAAGATTCTTATGTTTATTATATTATTATATTTGCTGTAGGTTTAGAAAAAAAAAGAACGAAGTATTGTTCAAAGATCAAAATGAGGTCTGAGTAAATTACCCAAAATTAAAACATAACCTTCTCACACTAACATAAGCGGCGCAAGAATGAGAACAGCAGAGATGCTAGGTCATCTACAGTACGTTTACTTCACAGACTATTTCTCTAAGATACATTATTATTATATGTTTATTATTGTAGCTTACAATTTCCTTAAGTTTTCTGTTATCTATTCATTAAATTTTTTTTTGCCAGGTTTCTGTTTAAAAATGCCGAACCTGGGACTGAAACCCAGGACCTTCGTACTACAACGCAGATGTGCTAACCAGTACACCACTGTGCCACCCATATATTTCAACCCAAATTGTATCCAGGTTTTTAATTTTTATTTATTTTTTTAATCAGGGCACTTCCAGCATATCCATTTGCATCCATGCAGCAGTGAAAATTTTTTTTTAATTTCATTTTACCATCTTGTGTGTGTGTGTGTGTGTGTGTGTGTGTGTGTGTGAGGGTTGGGGTGTTTACAGATTCTGCAGTCTCCACCCTATTTGTTGGGACATTTTTCCTTGAGGTCAGTTTCTACTGAATGCAACCATTTACGTGTATGTGTGGGTGTGTGTGTATGTGTGTGTGTGTGTGTGTGTGTGTGTGTGTGTGTGTGTTAACCCTAATGGCCGTGTCCTTAAGGCATAAATGGAGTGTGTGTAATTGAGTACACCGATCACCTCCGAGGCCCTGTGTTTCCATCCCCTCTTCTTCGCCTCCTCACTCTTCATTCCTTTCGTATTTATCCAGTCTTATGACATCGCTTATGGCATTCTGACACTTGTGACACAGTAACAAAACAACTGCTACACATTCCTGCAGTGTTCCTACAATATTTTTTTAAAAAAGCTGTGCAGTTTACTGTGTTTACAGTATATTTGACTTACTTATGCAGTAACTTGAATACCCATGCATAATTCTTGTGTTTTTAAGGGCAGTACATTTTCTCTGAGTTCTCCACAAATTCCTGGAGCTTTCAATAAAATCAAATATCTGTTGAACCCCCCCCCCCCCCCTTCCCCAACCCCCTAGCCTTCAAACAGGGGAGGAAAAAAATACAAATGATGGACCAACAGCACTGAACCAATCAGGACAAGGAGGCGTTTCTACTCGATGTGGCCTGTCGGTTTCCAAAAGCTCCCTCTCTCACTTTAACGTTCTGAAGTTTTAGCTGAGGCAGCGGTGTGCATGTGATTTGGGGTGAGGTTTTGGAAGGAGCACTGAAAACAGACGCTGCATTAGTTTGATTTTTGTTATGCGAATCTATTCAATCTGATAATAGCTATAAGACACATTAAATATAAGTCTTTCATTTTTGCTAAAAAGAAGAAGTGAGAAATTAAAAATAGGATATGAGTGCTCAAACAATGAAAATGGGCATTGTTTTCATGATTCAGTTACTTCATCCGTTATCCGATAATGCGCTTTATCATGGTTAGAGTTGAGGTTGATCTGGTGTCTATCCCTGGAACACTGGACACAAAGCAGGAATACACCCTACATGGGATGCGTTTTCATGCTCATTCACACCTTGGGGCAATTAAAGGAAATCTGTTACCCTAATCCTTGCACGAGCACTTAACACATCAAACCACGCCTTAGTCCACTGCAGCATGCACTTACTGAAGCGAAGTACTTCCATGGACTTCCAAAGGTCTGGCAGAAATCACACACTGCACATGACCCGAGGTCAGACGCCCCCATCCATTCATGGGTCACCATGCATGGGCAACGCTTGATTCCTGCAGTATGTATTAAAGCCTGCGTAGGTCCTTCAGTCTGGGAGGAAACTGGAGTACCCGAAGGGAACCCATGTAAGCACAGGATGAACATAGAAATGCACACAGAAATGCCCAAGTCCTACACTCGAACCCAGGACCTTCTTGCAGAAAATGAATATATGTTAATTGCAGTAATCAACCATACAGATTCAATTCAACAAAGCATTATAGTAATATGACTTAATTCCAGCTTGGTCCATCCAATTACTGGCATGATTTTCATACATGGGAAGAAATTCTCATTCACTCACTCATTTGCAAACTGCTTAATCCTGCTATGGTCACAGGGAGGCTGGAGCCTATCTCAGCCGACACTGTGCAAAGGCAGGGTACACCCTGAACAGCTCGACAGACCATTGCAAGGCCAACACACAACCATTCACACTCAAATGAACATCTAGGGGCAATCTGGCAGAAACAGTTAGCCTAATGTGCATGTCTTTTGACTATGGAAGGAAACTGGAGTACCCGATGGAAACCCACGTAAGCACAGGATGAACATAGAAACGCACACAGAAACGCCCGAGTCCTAAACTCGAACCCAGGACCTTCTTGCTATGAAGTGGACGTGCTACCCGCTATACCTCTGTGCCGCTGGGAAGAAATTAATATGAATAATTACCGTATACATGCTTGAATTCATTGTTCAAATTGAATTAATTCTATCCAAATGTGTAATGCTTACTCTTAAGCTACCTTACTTTGACAGTTTGTCATTTGAAAAGGATTTATTTGTTATTCCTGTTTCCTGCTAACATTTGGAACATGCTCCAGGCACCCTCGAGTACAGAGTGGATTAATTTTTCAGGTATAGCGCAAAAGATAAGTTTATTTTGAATGCTAAATGATCTTCTTTTCCAGACAGTGCGGAGGTTCATGGTGCAAAGAAATGAAAGAATAGAAGGGCAGAAAAAAGGGAAGAGAGAGAGAGAGAGAGAGAGAGAGAGAGAAAGGAAATATTGAGGGGTGAGGGGGGTGCTGCTACAACCAAAGTTTGCAGTCTGGGGTGTTACACAATTTTGCAGAACAATGTAGTCTTTCAAGCATATTCTTCCTGCACATGAACCCCAGCAGGGCTTCATCACCACAGACTGTCATGTGTGCGTCACTCCCAGGCGTTTCCATTCAAATGTTTCACAACATTTCAACTCATTTCCTAAAAGTCAGCATCTTTCCGTTAGCTACTGTGGTGAGACTTCTGGAAACACCACAAAAAGATTACCTAATTAAACCAGCACCAGTCTTAATTACTGGAACATTACTGTTCTAAAAGGTTCAGCATATACTACACATTACGGTAAAAGTGAGCTAAAGGAATTTGTAGGATGGAATATGTAGCCCGCATGGTTGCGTGAGGCGCTCATCTAGCATTAGACTTCAACTGACTACTATTCTTTTTTTTTTTTTTGACATAGAATAAATTCACTTCTGAAATGTTCTTTCCCTTTATATATGACCATTGTTATTTTCTAGCGAATCACAACACAGCAACTCCATAATCTTGTAACTCATTTTACGGCCACACAATAAATATTTCTTTCCTGTGCTCAAAATGACGTCACAGACCCGAGATATCCACTCACATAGGAGAGAGGTAACCATAGTGTTTGGATTAAAAGCTCTCAGACATCATATGTTGGAGTTTGGCCATTTAGATGCACATTATTCATAATTTAGATTATGTGTGTAGTCATATTAACAAAAAAACCCCAAAAAAGCTGGAATACTTGCAGGGGTGGAATTTAGCAAAACTAAGGCACTGGTCAACAGGACTAGGGAAATTATGAAACCACTAGTCCCCCTTCATATTTACTGGATCTCTATATCTTCTTTGGTTATTGGATTTGTCAGGTCGCCAGCAGGATGACTTGGTAGCTAATTTCACTCGCCCTACAGATTATTGACTCGCTACGATCCAGCGGACTAATTAATTTCCACCCCTGTTTGTAAGAAGAATTAAAAAAACTCTAATATACCCCATGATATATATATAAGATCTTGAGTCGATTTTCCGTAAAAC
>JAQMYF010000007.1:8386643-8397489 GCA_030014195.1 Neosilurus mollespiculum
AAAACCAATCACGCAACATAAATGTCAAAAAGTGAGCTATAAGAATTTTGAGGCGCAGCTCCCTGGTGGTCTAGTGGCTCGGATTTGGCGCTCTCACTGCTGGTGCCTGGATTCGATTCCCGGTCAGGGAACGATTTTTAAGCATTTCACTACATATTGTACTGTGTATAATTTGTATGTGACAAATAAATTTGAATTTGAATTTGAGCTACCACAGACATCAATGCAGCTAACTGTTGCTTTTCATGTTTGCCATGCTTTAGGCTAACAGTTAGCAACAGGCTCACCACCATCCACTCTTTTTATTGTCCATGCTTTAAGGAATTGTCACACATTGCCAAATAAAGCAACGGACATCCAAAAGAGAGAAAAATCTTCAATGTCTCCATTTGCATGTGTTTCTTGTCCTTTTTTCGTTTGGCAAATGCGTTCCTTGTCAGACGAGGTCCATTCAATCCGGCGGAAGGTCTCGTGCATGCACAAAACACGGAACATACCCCAATCTGGCAAATCCGGTTGTTGTGTGCTGGGCATGTGTTTTGTCCAGAACTCTTCTGTTCTTCATGCAATCAGCGATGTACATCCTCCGGGGGATCATGAGAGCTTAGAGCAGCAATGGAGATGACTTTCACCACCAGATAATTTTCTTTCTGTTGGACGTCCATTTACGATATCTGGCAAGGTGTGACTTCTATCCAGCAACAGAGACCTTTTTCATGACCGGATCATTTTTTTCCGTTTACGCTATCAAGGTGTGACTACTCCCTTAGGCATTTCCATCCAGTGGACCTGTCTCCTGTTTGCTATAGAGTGGTATAAGTATCTCTGGAATCAGAATCTTGGCATATCATGCTTCTTTGAAACAAAGGTTTGTTTTCATCTGTTTCACTCAGCATCCTGGATATTTTTTTCCCTTATGATGTTTCTAGACTGTAATAACACGTCCTCTCTCTGTATTCAGTCGACTGATTTCATTAGTCCTCTCGGATCACTCTCTGGTGTAAGGATCCTGCTGGATGAGCAGAGGCGCTGGAAACCTGAACCTCAATTAATATCAGTGTAACATTGTAAAAGATTTTATGAAGCCAGGAAGAGACAGTGAAACTCAGAGCTCTGATTTCTTATTCTCAGAATCTTCACACCCTTCAGACCCTTCAAACCTGAGGGTCAGTGATGGCTCAGTGGTTAAGGCTTTGGGTTAGCGATCCAAAGGTTCAATACCACTGTTCGGTCCTTGAGCATGGTCCTTACTCCTCAGTTCCTCAGTTGTATAAAAAAATGATAAATGTAAGTACAATAATCAAGATGTAGGGCAGCACGGTGGTGTCGTGGCTAGCACTCTTGTGGCTAGTCTTCCTCACAGCAAGAAGGTCCTTGGTTCGAGTCCTGGGCTTGGCGAGAGCATTTCTGTGTGGAGTTAGCATGCATGGGTTTCCTCTGGGTATTCAGGTTTCTTCCTACCGTTCAAAGACAACGATATGCACATTAGGCAAGGTGGCTGTTTCACATTGCCCCTAGATGTGAGGTTGGTGCATTTTGTTTGAGTGTGTTGGCCCTGTGATGGACTGGCGAGATTTTTAGGGTGTATACCACATGTTCTCCCTGTGCTTGTGTGGGTTTCCTCTGGGTACTCCGGTTTTCCTCCCACAGTCTAAAGACATGCACATTAGGCTAATTGGCTATTCCAAATTGCTCCAAGGTGTGAGTGTGAGTGAAAATGGTTGTGTGTGTTTGTGTTGCCATGCAATAGTCTGGCGAGCTATTCAGAATGTACCCTGCATTCACCCAGTGTTGGCTGAGATAGGCTTCAGCTTGCTTGCGACCCAATAAAAAAAAAAGATAAGCAAATTAAATAGACAAATGAAGTGTAAAATCTATTGCGACACAAGGTTTTATGGTCAATCCCAGGCAAGTTATGATAAATAATGGTCAGTTGTGAGCATTAGCAGAAATGAAATTTGCAGGGACGTGTGTTCAGAAGAGCCGTGTATTGTAGTCACTTCTCCTGCTGAGTAGGGCCACAGTTTGTCTTCTTGGAAGAATACTGTGTAGGAAGGAAGTGCTTTATCGAGTCACTTATAGAGTTGAATGTTATTTATATAGCTTAAGCTTTATAGCGTTAAGTCATAAATCTTAAGCCTAATAAATCATTACTAATAAGTTAAAGCTGAATAGCTTGAGGGTGGCATGGTGGTGTAGTGGTTAGTACAACCGCCTCACAACAAGAAGGTCCTGGGTTCAAATCCCAGGCTCAGGCATTTCTGTGTGGACTTTGCATGTGCTCCCTAGGTTTGCGTGGGTTCCCTTTGGGTTCCAAATTGCCCCTCAATTGACACCCAACTGTTCAGGGTGTACCTCGCCATCACTCAGTGTTGGCTTAGATAGGCTCCAGACACCCCGCCGCCCTAGTAAGATTAAGCGGTTTGGCAAATAAGTGAGAATGACTGAGTGAATAGATAGATACAGACCATGATGCTTGGTTTCCTGGTTATGTCATTCATAAAGTGTATCTTTACTATAGCAGGGCTTTGTGAATGATTTTAATTTCAAGCTCTTAATATAGTAAAAATCATAAAAGAATAGAAAACATATAATAAAATATAATGTAATACAAGTTATTCCACTGTAATGAAAACAGTGTGTTGAAAGTGTGTTTCTTCTTAGTTACAGCACTCGTTGCTATTTTTTTAGAGTTAAAATGCTGAATATTTTCCCCCTAGTGATGTCATTATTATTATTTATTTTTATTTTTTTACAAGAATGTAAAACGTAGCCATGGAAGTCAAGTCTGGTTTGGTTGCATTCTTCCTGTATCCACTAATGGCCTCTTTTACAAGCATGTAAAGTCTGCTTTTAGGGTATGAAAGGTTGTGAAGAGTTTTGCGTGACCTTGGACTTTCTTACACTTAAATAGAACCAAAAAATTCAAGTGGACAGGAAGAACTGCCTAATAAGTGCTACTGTGTTTAAGCAGTTCTTCAGTGAAATGGCCTTGAGAGTGTACTTTAGCCTGTTGCGTAATGTACTGGTAGCCTTGATTCAGTCTCTGCTGACCATGGGAAAGCCAGCAGGCAAACAGGGTGAGAACATGAATTTGTATTGTTGCTGGTCTTAAAAGCAACAACAGATTGGATGAACTGGGGCATTGAGACAGGAGCTGAGGTTTTATCATTGCCTTTTCTCAGATTGTGCCCACTATGCATATTTGTCTTAAGTTCCTAGACTCAGCTTTGAACCAGACATCAAGTTTTAGATTAGCCTGAGTGTCTGAGAATCTGAGGATACACTATCTGTGGGGGGATGTGATTATTTATTGGATGTTGCTGTGGATGAATTATGGTAAATAAATCACTAACATGGGATGTGAATTTTTCAGCCTACAGACACGTCAAACCATTTTAACAAACACTGTGATAAACGCTGTGTGTATAAAGATGCTAGCAAATGCCAGATTCAGACTGCATGATATCTTCTGTCTTTCACGGTGGTCATCATAACAGATTAGGCCAAAAATGTTTGATGACTTGGTTGGGAGACTGGCAGCAATACAAGTTTGACCTCGACCGGTAATCGGTCATGGGGTGGCACAGTGGCGTAGTAGTAAGCACATCCATCTCACAGCAAGATGATCCTGGGTTTGAGTCCTGAGCTTGTCAAGGGTATTTCTGTGTGGAGTTTGCATGTTCTCCCCCATTATTGCATGGGTTCTTCAGGGTACTCCGGTTTCCTCCCACAGTCTAAAGACATGCACGTTAGGCTGTTCCTAATTGCCCCTAAGTATAAGTGTGAGTATGAATGGTTGTGTGTGTGTTACCCTGCGATGGACTAGCGAGTTGTTTGGGGTGTACCCCGCCATTGCCAGGTGACGGCTAAGATAGGTTCCAGCTTCCCTGCGACTCCACATGAGTGAGTGAGAGGACGATCCTCGGTCATGTCCTTTTGTGTCATTAGGAAGGTGGGAAATTGTCAATCATAGCTTTCAAGGCATGTCATTGGAGGTGTTAATCTAGGTGAAAAAATACGAAACATTTTGTCTTGCTACAATATTTATTGGGGTGTTGTTGGGTGTCCCAGATGCTACATCGCTGTTCCCAATATTTTTATTCATGTCTGGCACTGGGGAAAAAAAAATCGTTTGGAAATCAATTTAATTCGTGTAAACAATCCCACCAGCCAAATGTTTTTATTTTTCAGCATATATCAGAAAACGAAACAGCGTAAATTACAGTTTTAACTTTATTTCTGGTTAGAATGTTTGCAAATAAGATGCCATTTTCAGTTCATGAAAATCTGTAGCTGTCAGAATTTTAGAAAATACAGCATTTCCCCATGTAAAGGGTTTTCCCAGTCTGACACACACACTGTCAGTAAAGCAGCTGACAAAACCTAGACTGTTTAGCTACTGTTTTAACCTGGTTACCCCCCTCAAACTGTACAACGCTAGCAAATCTTTTGTCTCGTGTTTTAGTTCTAGGCTTAATTTAGTTGGCAGTGAATTATTTATTGAACAGATCTATTTATCACCTTTTTACCAGAATAATTTGGACCATTTTTAAATTCATATTTATATTGTATATTGAATATTGTTGCTAATTTGTGTAGTTTATTTGCTTTGGGGAAAATATACTTAGGGTTTTTTGGGGTTTTTTTGTTTGTTTGTTTGTTTTTTCAGTTTCGTTACTTCAGTGTACTGATCTTCTTACTTAAATGTTAAGTGAACCACTTCTCTATTTCAGACCATTCATCAAAACATCACATAATATTACCATGTAACGGTTTTAGGTTGTGACCTGCTCCTCAGATATCTTGTTGGTTTGTGAAACCTGGGGTACAGTCGGCAGTCCAGTTCATTTCAAGGTGTTCTTTGGGGTTGAGGTTAAGGCATTGTACAGGCCACGCAAGGTCTTCCACTGCAGTCTTGACACATGATTTCTTCATGGAGCTTGCTTTGTGCACAGAAGCTTTGTCAAACTGGAACATGTTTGTAACAAAATCTTGGGGAAAACCACATATGGTGGTAATGGGCAGGCATCCACTTACTTTTGGCCATATAGTGTGTATATACGGACTATAAAAGCCAACACTTTACCAAAGGCATGCTATTGTAGACTACCTTATCTAATACTGATTTATCTGACTGGGAAGCTTGATGTAGCGCTGCATCTGGCATGCAGAATTCAACACTAACACTTTCAGACAGTTATCCTGGTTCTTTACAAAGGCATCTGGGTAACATAATGGCAATAAAGAGGAAACATACCAAGAGTGCCCCTTGCATTTTTCCTGCTTGGGGCCCCACAGTGGCTAGAATTGCTTGCGTATCCTATTGACAGATTCAGAGGCTAAAGTTTCTCACACAGTGCTGCAGAAACATGGGGCTCTCTTTGTTAAAACAAATCAGGTCATTATCATGAAAACAAAGCTAATAGAATGCATGTTGTAATAGCTAGTTTTCCCTAAGATTCCTAAGCTGTGTCTGTAAACAGAGAGCAGCACACTGATGACTGCTAAGATACCTAGATGACCTGCTAAAGAGACTCTGCATAAAGGCAGCAATTTTATCATTATGTTGTCTCAACACTGATGTGGTTAAGCTTTAAGCACTGAAATGCAAAATAAAATGAAGTATCAGTTTGAGACTACGTGGGTATTTTGTGTCAGAAGTGAAATCTGTATATACTACACAGGAACGGTGTGATCTGATTGGTCTGCTACCTTGGAATAAAAAAAGAACAACAACATTATCCCGAGTGTAGTTAGTATATTTACTAGTAGTATATATTAAACTACTAATAGTATATACTAAAACATTTTTTCGGAATTTATGTTACAATAATTTTTATGTTTTATTTACATTTCTATTAAGTATGTACTGAACCCTGAATGAGTTGCTTAATAGTAGTGCAGTAATATATGCTGTTTGTGACACAGTGCTTTGAGCACCCTGTTCGTCCACCCGCCTGTTTGTCCATTTGTCCGTCTGTCCACGGAAGCTTGTATGCACAATTCCTCCTAAATCCCTTGATGGATTTTGATGAACAGGTGTGGTGTACCACCTGAAGATGTGCAGGAAGTGAAATAATCTGAGTCCAGTGTTATGAAGAGGAGATAATTCAATAGTTAGGTCATGTTGCAGGCATTCAGCCGTGAGTTTACACACAGTTCTAGTTTTAGTTTGCTTTTTTTTCTGCACGGTATATTCTAAATCTCTTAAAGACTGTTAAAGAGACAACGTTACACAGCTCTTGTTCACCTCCTCGCATGTCTTCACAAATCTTGTGTTAGTGAGTTTTGTGCTCATATTCCCCTGTAGTATGTACACTAAAACATTTGGCGACATCCACCTTGCTTGCTGCAAGCATTATATTTATAATTGTAAGTTAGAAAGTATCACAGATAATTAATTTGTCCACATGTTCCATTAAATTTGGACATTTTCTTCAAATATGGCTCCATGCCTTCCTGGTTTCGAATGCAAATTGGGAAGGTATCATTCTTTTTATGGTTACGAAAAATTCTTTCCTAGGTCATTCGGTAAACAGTTCCTTCTTACGATGAAAAAATAAAAGTTGAAACTTGTGGGCACATTAAATGATGACTTGTTTATGAGAAATATTTAAAAGATGTCATGCTTTATTGTCTTTGTGGACAGATAAAAATCACACCCATATGTGATTCTTCCCTGGATTACAGAATTATACAGAAGGTTTATGGATGCCGTAGCATTAACCTTTCCCTCCACTGGAACTAAAGGGTCCAAACCTTTTCCAGCATGATTGAACCTCTATACACAAAGCAGGGGCCATGGAGGCATGATTTGCCAGGGCTGATGTTGAAGAACTTGAGTGACCTGCATAGAGGTCTGGCCTCAACCACTGTGAACACTTTTGGGATAAACTGGAACGCCGACAGCACTCCAGGCCTCCTCATACGGCGTCACTAATACTTTTGTGGCTGAATGACATTCTATAGTGTATAATGGGCTTTGTATAGACCCTGCTTTCCCACAGGATATATGTCTGTGTGGAGAAATGGGCTGATATTGGGGGTCCATACAGTTTATAAGATGTTGTAACTGAATTCTCAGTTGGGTGCTGTGGTGTTGTTTCTCCAACCATATGCTGATATTGCTTTTGGCAGAAAGAGACCTTGAGAGATGAAACCTAGTATCTTTCTTCTCTATTGTTACAGATTTTAGCTCTGCAAGCCTAAATGAAATGGAGAGTGGTTTGTCGAAATCACAGTTGGCTTTATGGAATTCTAAACGAAAGCACGTTTTTGAATAATGGAACTTCCGAACAGAAAAGCCGCACCACTCTTTGAGGTCACACAGTGAGCTAATAATTGAGATTTTTTTTCTCTTCATTGTTTAGAGCTCAGATTATATGGTTCAGATTTCTCAGAATGCTGATCATTCTACTGTATATAATTATGGAGAGTACTCGATCAGAAATGATCAATGGTCTGACTGTCAGTCAAGACTGATTAAGTTACTATACTATACTATACTATACTATACTATAAGTCTAAATGACTCAGCAATCTGGTTTTAGGTCATTATACACATTTTGATTGATGACATCATTGTTCACGGTTGAAAAGGCTGTTTGTAAATCACTGAGCTAGCAGTCGCACTTTGTGGTGATGGGTCACATATGTGCTTTTTTAACATCTTGTTTAGATAGTCCTGTCTTTACTGTTCTAATAATCCCCATTCTTCTGGGAAGGCTTTCCTTTAGGTTTTGGAGCATGGCTGTGGGGATTTATGTTTATTCAGCCTCTAGAGCAATACTGAGGTCAGGCACTGATATCGGGGATGAAAAAGGTCTGGGGTGCAGTCAGCGTTCCGGTTCACCCTACCTTGTCTTCTTCCACCTGGCAAACCAAATCATGGCAGATTTATTAGTGTTTGTGAGGAAGAGGGTAAAAGCCTGACTAACATGCTCTTTCAGTGAGCTAGAGTCTGACACTAATTTTATTTTCTCATTTATTTTATATTGTGTTAAATGTCTATTAGCCCACACATTATATAATCAGGAACAGCTTTTGCATGTTACTTTAAATGGGTATTAAGTGACACTCACACCATATAGGCATACAGTATACAGCACAGTCGCATACCAATTGCATCTACAGGTACACGTAGTGTACTTCAAACACAAAACAACTGTGATATCACCATTTGCTTTTGCTCCTGCTCACCTTCAAATCCGCTGACAGTTGCGGCGAGTAGGGGCACAGCACGTCTGCTTTGTGTTTGATTTACAACTTTATTTTTTGACACTTAATGTGAGGCACCAGCATAAAAGACGACGGATATATTTTAATAACTATCCATTTCTCCACTCCCTCGAATCCCTGTTGTGTGTGAACTTGTAATCACATTCATGTGTTAATGCTAATAGCCATTACAGATTGTGAGAAAGATACAGTATTACTCTATGCATTACATTGAGCAAAGATACACATTTTCATTTCAAAGAGTGGGCAGGAAACTGAAGGAGCAGCATGCTGTGCAGGTGTGACTGGCTTGGGATTAAAAAAAAAAGTGCTTATAAAACAATAGAAGAAAGGATTCAATGGCACACATCATTTCATTTGCTTGATCTAAGTATAGACTGGATGTCTTTCTGATGTGGATGGGATAATATTGCAGTTTTTACTCATTAAATTATTTATAGCAGGACTGAGCAGTGACTAAATTTATCTCTGCGTTGTCATCTCACATGAACTCAGGTTTTACTTTAACTAAAATTGGCTCCGCAAAAGCTAGCCGGAAATGCTGTCCATCGCTGGCTGTATGATTAAAGATTTTGTTAACCAATCTGAATGGCCAAAGGGTTAAATATGAAATGTTGCCTGACAGCTGATTCTAAACTTTTCTGGCATGCTTTTTTAGTGGTTATTGGGTTGATTTTGGAACATCTGGCAACACTTCTGTCCATGAAATTCAATCATAATTGGTCACATTCAAGACCCATAGAAATAGTGTCTAGAGATCTTAGCTGTCTTTCTATGATCAGATCTCCTCATATAGAATATGCTATATTCAACTAAAACCATCCAACTATAAAAAAAACTAGGACCTGTACTGATGAATAGTGAGTCAACCCACTCATACATGTGTGAAAATGATTCCTCGTGCTATCTGAACCGCTCTTTCACTATTTGAGCCTAAATTTTATAGCCATCAGAGGAGAAGAAGACCATTGATGGGATAACTTGGTCATCAGGTCCCTTCATTTTATTGCCACATAATATTGCTGAGCCTCGACTTGACCAACTGAAGCAACCCCAGATACTAACACTGCCTCCACCGGGGTGTGCAGTGGCCACCATGCACGATGCATGCACCATACACTCCCACTACCAATAATCAGTTCCATCTTTTTCAGGTACACGGATAAGCTTTCCAACCTGGACTCATCAAATCACATGAACTATGTATTGCTCTACAATCGAATCTTTATACTCCTAGCAAACTGAAGCCTTTTATTCCAGTTATTCTCACTAACAAGTGATATTCTTATGAATAGTCCAGTCCCAGTCCTGTGACTTCTCATCACACTGTGTATGTGTGGAAATGCTTTTAAATTCATTATTACTACTGTTGATATATCATATTTTATGATTCGAATAAAGTGATCTTAGATGACAATCAGACAACATTTCATTCACATACTTGACAGTTCTGCACTATATTTCCAGGTTTTAGTAATGCATAATAATTATTTGTGCATGATACAGTACGTTCATAGCATTTGCCAAACACTCTTATCCAGAGCAACTTACATGTATCATTTTTTAATACAATTGAGCAACTGAAGGTAAGGGCATTGCCCCAGAGCCCAACAGTGGCACCATGGTGGTACTGGGGATTGAACCCTCAACCTCCCATTCATTAACCCAGAGAGAACCTTAACCACTGAGCCACCACTGGCAAGAATTTGTGCTCCCACTACCAATAATCAGTTCCATCATGGTTTTTTAGGAAATGGGAAGGTACTCAATGCATCAGTTAGGGTTGAATGATATGCTGCCAACTGAAATGTATTAATTACTGCAGTATTTATCCAATCAAAGGTTCTTGGGTATTTGTTTATTTATATCCAAATGACAACTTTTTTGGTCAGGCACTGAACATCAATCATATCAGATAGCTAGCTAAGTCGTTGCTAACAAAATACTAACATGAATCCACATGGATTTCTGAACCGCTTAATCCTAATTAGGGTTGCGGGGAGGCTGGTGGCCATCTCAGCCGACTCTGGGTGAGGGCAGAGTACACCCTGGACAGCTCGCCAGGCCATCACAGGGCAGAAATACGCTGACGGCAATGCAGCCTACACTTTACAAAAGTCATGTTTTTTTTTACATGGCTCTAACCACAGACAGTGAGAGACATGGCCGGCCTTTGATAACCCAGTTAGCTGCACTGGGGGGACAACAGTGACAACCTGGTGACAGTGGGGCTTGAACCCCCGACCTTGGGCTCAGTAATCCAGCACCCTTCCACCGGGCAACCACTGCCCGGATCCATCGTTATTATATCTATTGTATCCATTATTATTATAAATTATCTCGTTCTGAATTCTGACTTCCCACTTCCTGGAGACATTGAATGTAGTATTAATATCAAGTCTGATTAAAGGTTTTGTGTGATGATCTGTCACTTTCTCACAGCATTTTTCAGGATTGGGAATTTCAGTAATAGGGGATAGGGAAGAGGAAGAGTTATGTATTTTAAATGTGAAATGTGTGGAGAGCACATACATCTCTCTCTCTCTCTCTCTCTCTCTCTCTCTCTCTCTCTCTCTCTCTCTCTCTCTCTCTCTCTGGCTGTGAT